>JBBGZY010000530.1:3075000-3207353 GCA_037952925.1 Lithobates clamitans | reverse complement strand
GCAGCAGCTGGTTGATAATTATGGAACCACTCCCATTAGACTCACTGAGCACATAGGCAAAGAGAAACAGCTATTTCTTCAGAACAAAAGGCAGAAATCTGCAACAAAGTTTGTTAAAATCCTTGTAATTTACATAGATTACCCAGATAGGAATGTTTTTTCCAGGGATGCACCGAATGGGTTTTTGGTGCCGAAACAGATAACAAAAATAAATCTTCCTTGATTCCGAAAACCGATAACAAAACAGCACCAAACCGAAAGTGCCTTTTTTTTAAAAATTATTTTATACAGAAGATGGTCAGAGATTGGGGACATGGCACAGGAGATAATCGGAGACTGGGGACATGGCACAGGAGATGGTCAGAGACTGGGGACATGGTACAGAGATGGTCAGAGACTGGGGACATGGTACAGGAGATGGTCAGACGGGACATGTAGGACTGGGCACGGTACAGGAGATGGTCAGAGACTGGGGACACGGTACAGGAGATGGTCAGAGACTGGAGACACGGTACAGGAGATGGTCAGAGACTGGGGACACGGTACAGGAGATGGTCAGAGACTGGGGACACGGTACAGGACATGGTCAGAGACTGGGGACATGGTCAGAGACTGGGGACACAGTACAGGAGATGGTCAGAGACTGGGGACCCGTACAGGAGATCAATGCAGCCTCACCCAGTGTCCATCAAATGCAGCTTCACAAGTGCCTGCCAGATGCAGCCTACCAGTCAGTTGTAGCAGCCTGTCTGTGCCCGTCATGCAGCCTCACCAGTGCCTGTGTCCATATGTAGCAGCCCGCCAGTGCCCATGCCATGCAGCCTCACCAATGTCCATGCCCATCAGATGCAGCAGCCTGCCAGTGCCCATCGTGTACAGCCTGCCAGTGCCCATGTTCTGCAGGCCTGGGCACAGTGCCCATCATGTACAACCTTCCCAGTGCCTGTAATGCGATGCCACGCGGTGTCAGATCTGAATCGCCGTGCAGCCATTTCAATCCCGGTACACACCTCCCCCTCCCTTTCTCTCCTCCTCCCCTTCCTCTTCTTCCTCCTCCTCCTCCCCCTCCTTTCTTCTCCTCCTCCCCCTCCTTTCTTCTCCTCCTCCCCCTCCTTTCTTCCTCCTCCTCCTCCCCCTCCTCCTCCTTCTTCTTCTCCTCCTCTCCGTTCCCCTTCTTCCTCCCCTCCCCTCCCTCCTCCTCCCCTCCCTCCCCTCCTTCCTTTCCTTCTTCTCCTCCTCCCCTTCTCCTCCTTTTCTTCTCCTCCTCCTCCTTCTTCTTCTCCTCCTCTCCTTTCTTCTTCTCCTCCTCCTCCTTCTTCTTCTCTCCTCCTCCTTTCTTCTTTCCCTCCCCTTTCTTCTTCTCCTCCTCCCCTCCTCCTCCTTTCTTCTTTTATCTCCTCCTCCTCCTCCTTTCTCTTTTCTCCTCCTCCTCCTCCTCCTTTCTTCCTTTTACTCCCCCTTCCTACCCTCCTTTCTTCTTTTACTCTCCCCTCCTCCTCCTCCTTTCTCTTTTACTCCTCCTCCCTCCTCCTCCTCCTTTCTCTTTACTCCTCCCCCCCTCCTCCTCCTTTTTCTTCTTTTACTCCTCCTCCTCCTCCTCCTTTTCTTCTTTTACTCCTCCCCCTCCTCCTCCATTTCACTTTTACTCCTCCCCCTCCTCCTCCTTTTCTTCTTTTACTCCTCCCCCTCCCTCCTTTTCTTCTTTTACTCCTCCTCCTCCTCCTCCTCCTTTTCTTCTTTTACTCCTCCCCTCCTCCTCCTTTTCTTCTTTTACTCCTCCCCCTCCTCCTCTTTTCTTCTTTTATCCTCCCCCTCCTCCTCTTTTCTTCTTTTACTCCTCCCCCTCCTCCTCTTTTCTTCTTCTTCTACTCCTCCTCCTCCTCCTCCTCCTCCTCCTCCTCCTCCTCCTCCTCCTCCTCCTCCTCCTCCTTTCTTCTTCTACTCCTCCTCCTCCTCCTTTCTCTTCTACTCTCCTCCCTCTCCTTTCTTCTTCTACTCCTCCTCCCCCTCCTTTCTTCTTCTTCTTCTCCTCCTCCTTTCTTCTTCTTCTTCTCCCTCCCCTCCTCCTTTCTTTCTCCCCCTCCCCTCCTTTCTTCTCCTCCTCCTCCTCCTTTCTTCTCCTCCTCCCTCCTTCTCTTCTTTCTTCTTTCTTCTTCTTCTTTCTTCTTTCTTATTTCTTCTCCCCCTCCCCCTTCTTCTTCTCCCCTCCCCCTTCTTTCTTCTCCCCCTCCCCCTTCTTTCTTCTCCCCCTCCCCCTTCTTTCTTCTCCCCCTCCCCCTTCTTTCTTCTCCCCCTCCCTCTTCTTTCTTCTCCCCCTCCCTCTTCTTCTTCTCCCTCTTCTTTCTTCTCCCCCTCCCTCCCCCCTCCCTCTTCTTTTCTTCTCTCTTCTTCTCCCCCTCCCTCCCCCTCCCTCTTCTTTCTTCTCTCTTCTTCTCCCCCTCCCCCTCCCTCTTCTTTCTTCTCTCCTTCTTCTCCCCTCCCCCTCCCTCTTCTTTCTTCTCTCTTCTCCTCTCTTCTTCTCCCCCTCCCCCTCCCTCTTCTTTCTTCTCTCTTCTCCTCTCTTCTTCTCCCCCTCCCCCTCCCTCTTCTTTCTTCTCTCTTCTCCTCTCTTCTTCTCCCCCTCCCCCTCCCTCTTCTTTCTTCTTTCTTCTCCTCTCTTCTTCTCCCTTCTTCTTCTCCTCCCCAGTGCCTGGTAATGAATGTCATGCTCACAAGCTGTGTGTCAGAGCTGGATCTGAATCGCCATGCAGCCGATGTCCCACCTCCTATGACGCACAGCACAATCATTCCTATCATTGGATCAGAGTGCCGTCTATCACAAGAGGCAGTCTCTGACACACAGCGTGTGAGTGTGACATTCATTACCAGGCACTGGGAAGGCTGTGTAGGACAGGAGTGGAAAGGAGGAGGGAGGGAAGACTCTGAGGGGCACGAGGATGAAACATGGGCGGCACCCGGCGGGTTGGCCCCGCCCCTTCTTTTGGTGCCAGAATCGGCAAGAACTCTTTCGGCTTTTTGCCGAAAGGGCCATTTTTTGCCGATATGTTTCGGCGGCCGAAATTGCGGAGCATCCCTAGTTTTTTCCCAACAAAATTGGACTCTTTAAAGGTAATTTAAGTACATACTGTACTGTGGAGGTATGTACAGTAAATACACACATTCCTTTTCAAATCTGTAGAGCTGTACCTGCACTCACTGCTATACTGCCCTGTAGAGGGAGGAGGAGAGCTCAGGAGTTGCCCCCCCCCCCCCCTTCCTCTGCTCTGTACATAACTCTCCTGACTGAGGTGCCGATGTTCAGTGGAGGAGTGGGAGCTTGGTCAGATCCGAATGCTTTTCTGTACCAAGACGCCATGGCACTCCAGTTAAGAGAGGCTGCTATTTAGCAGTAGAGGTTAGCTTGGAAATGATAAAGGGGCCTCAAGTGTGTCGATGTGACATCTGGTGCATTTGCCTGCACCGATCACATGGTACAAAAGTACCAGAAAATATGGTTGCAGTGCTTTACCAAAATGAGTGCATGCACTACCTTTGGTGTCATGCAGTGCAATCTGAGCCCATTCAAAATGAACACTGAATTGCACAGGAATGCACAGCACATTATGTTACATAACATACATGGATTGTTGTATGGATGAGCCTCTCATGATGAAAATAAACTGAAGGTAAGTAAATAATCAATGATGAACCCGTGTAGCCCATCCTGTCATCGCAGGCGAAGAGGAGAGAAAGCCGTGGAGATTTCAAATCCCCGGACTGGTATAGCGTTGATACGAGCTGTCAGTGTGGGTGATCACCGGACTCCAGGTTAGCAGGACCCAGATTTTTTGTAAAGGTGAACTTGCACTTTAAACTTTAAAATCTACCTAATTATCCCCTGTAATAAAAAAACAAAACAAAAAAAACGTTCTGCTAAAATACATAACAAAAAAAAAAATTTGATTCATAACTGTTTTTGATACATAAAAAAAATTCCAATAAGTGTGTGTGTGTGTGTGTGTGTGTGTGTGTGTGTGTGTGTGTATATGTACCTTGAAAGCCATATTCCTTTATATAATGGTTCAAATGGTAGCATACTCTTTGACCTCTGCCATCCTGACTGTACAATAGTCTTAAAACAACAACACAACATCAACCAAACAAAAAAAAATATAGGATAGTTTAGAAAGCCTCTATTCCCGCTCCACTAGCGCAAAGCCAAATCAAAATCGAAGGAGGCAATTCCTGCTTCCATAGGACCGGAACGCATGTCTTGGCTGCATTCAGAAGATGGGACGACTATTGAATTTTTATATTTACGCTTTGAAAAATCTGAGAGATGAAGCAGAAATCTAGCCTGGTCAGATCCCAGATCATGGTCAGTGAGCTGCCCTATGATGTACAAAAAACATACTTGGGGGGCACACCCTAAAATGCTTTACATTAGCTCTTATTAGTGGCCACCAGTGCATAGGAGGAATCCCTTCAGTTCTCCCACATAGAGGAGTTTATCCTGCCATGGTTGAGACACAGGTTCTTTCATTCTATTACTAGGGTAGGACCCACTAATTCGGGGTACTTTGTCATAGTAAGTGGACTTAGCACTATATGACCATATAGTGTGACCAAACCCCCTTATTTTTGAATATGTTCAGGTGTTTTTACCTAGCCTTGCAGGATAAATGTCATTTTTGTATGTGTGCACTGTAATCTGTTTTGTACAGCCCTATGATGTCTTGCACTGTAGACCAAAACTGCTCTAATTTCCGGCAGGACCAAAAAATATGCAACATGGTACTCTGCCTCTCCACAATGCCAACAGGTATTCAGCCTTTCAGGATAGATTTTCTGCAGCAGGGATGGAACTTTAGACCAACGTGTGAGGATCTTATAACTCAGCTCTTGTTATTTACCAGCCACTGAAGAATAGTGGGCAACATATAGCATATGACCCCACTGCTCTTCAGAGAATATGGTGTTCAAATCTCTTTCCCATTTCTGAAGGAATCCAAGGACAACACCCTCAGGAGAATGTTTTAGCACTTAAAATGCCTCCGATACCCTATGGGCAGAGGGTGCTTCTAATACGCCGTTGGAAAATGTATGCTTGGTAGAACGGTTCGACCACCCCCTGCGAAGGAGAGAGCTAAGAAAAAGTTGCTGCATCCGCCACAGGTCCAATGGTGGATTAAACAACAACTGTATTTCTGCTCTAGTCCTCAACCTCAAGTCTTTTAAGTTAACTAAATTCAAATTTACCTTGCCCAAAAGTTTGTATAAAATGGCTATCAGTGTGGCCTGGGGGAAATTCTGGGTTCCCCAATACTGGGTAGAGCTGAGTAATTTCCCCTTCTGTCTTGGAAAAAAGATGACTTTGTTGCACTACTCTAATGCCCTGTACACACGGTCGGATTTTCCGATGGAAAAAGTGCGATCGGATTGTGTTGTCGGAAATTCCGATGGAATCCATCTGACTTTTTCCGTCGGAATTTCTGACACACAAAGTTTGAGTGCAGGATATAAAATTTTCCGACAACAAATCTGATTGTTTAAATTCCGATCGTCTGTACACAAATCCGCCGCACAAAGTGCCACACATGCTCAGAGTAAATGATGAGACAAAAGCTATTGGCTACTACCCCGTTTATTGTCCCGATGTACGTGTTTTACGTCACCACGTTCAGAACGATTGGATTTTCCCACAACTTTGTGCGACCGTGTGTATGCAAGACAAATTTGAGCCATGGAAAAAATCCATGGATTTTGTTGTCGGAATGTCCGATCGTGTGTACAGGGCAATAAGAGTACCCCCTATAAGGGGGTGGTGCCGTAAGGTTCCAAGTGATCTTGGCCGTAACCATGGCACACATTGAAGTGGAATCTCGGTATAAGATTGTTCAATCGTTACGCAGGCTTTGTCTCCCGTCTCTACACCATGCTAGTACCCTAGCGAGGTGTACTGCTTGGTAATATTTTTATTTATTTTTTTTAACAGTAAAGGTTTTTTATTTATTTAGAAAATCAGGAGATACAAATAAGCATTGACAGAACAATCAGTACATTATTTGCACACTAGAGTATATGAATGAAGCTAACATTATGATTTAAATGGAATCGAGTTTTATACAGGTAGAGATGCAGCCATCAGTGCCGTGTTATACCTATTGCTTTTTATAAATCAGAATTAAATATTAAAGAAGGGGGAGTGCAGACATTACAGCCAAAAACTATCCTAATTCAGTCATACGTGTCATGACCCGGGAGTATGGAAGGAAGGAGAAGCTGCAGGGGGGGGGGGAAGTGAAGGGAGGAGGGAAGGGAGGAGGGAGGGAAGGGAGGAGGGAGGGAAGGGAGGAGGGGAGGGAAGGGAGGAGGGGGAGGGAAGGGAGGAGGGGAGGGAAGGGAGGAGGGGAGGGAGGGAAGGGGGAGGCCGGGAAGAAGACCGTCCAGCACTCCCAGTTCTCCAGCGAATAACAAACATACTGCAGTTACAGTTACTGCCTGGTAATATTGAATCGGGTCTGTGAAGGCCATGGCCAAATATTGGTGGGACAGGCGTGGGTGCTTTTTGCCCAGATAAATCTGATAAAGATACTACGCACTGATTTCAAAAAAGACCCCGGGATGACTATTGGGGTAGTGTCTGAAAGAGATACAATAGCCTCCAAATCGGAGGAAAGATCCCGTAGTATTGGAAAATAGTGGAAAATTAGCTAAAAATATTTTATCCACTGAAGAAGTCAATTTGACCCCTCAGTATGTCAGGTGGGAGGATGCCCATGGAAAAGAAAATGATGATTGAGGGCTTGCACACAAACAGGGGCCAACGTAATATTAAGCAATTCAGATTTTTGAATATTGATTTTAAAGTTCGAAAGTATATTTTACTGGTTAAACTCGCTTAATAAATTTTGCAGCGTAGTTTCCGGAGATGTAATAAAAAAAACAATATGTCGTCTGCAAAGGCCGCAGTTTTATGATCCAACTTGCCAATTGGAAAGCCCTGGTTATCAGCGCTTCCTTGTACACGTCGCAAAAATGGTTCTAGGGTTAATATTTAAAGCATAAATTGACAGCGATTTATAAGTACCTGAAGAAATAATATTAAAAATAATAATATGAAGATCAATGGGAATAAGGGACATCCCTGTCTAGTGCCGTTGGTCAAATTAAAATATGGAGAAGTCACCTCATTGATTCTAACAGCTGCAGATGGAACCAAGTATATAGCCTCTATCCATTTACTAAAAGCTTTCCCCACACCAATATGAGTTAGCGTCTCCTTGAGGAATGTCCAATCCACTCTGTCAAAAGTCTTCTCTGCATCGGAGGATAGCAAACATAAGAGTATTTTGCGAAGATGAGCCAGATAAATAATATCCAGAGCTCTAGTAGTATTATCCTTCGCCTCCTTAACCAGTTGCCGACCGCCTAACGCAGATATACTGCGGCAGAATGGCACGGGCAGGCAAAATCACGTACCTGGTGATTGCCTTCCCATCGGACCCCCCCCCCCCCCCCCCGGTGCCCGAGGCATTCGGCTTTGGTCTGGGAGCGTTCAGTGATGAGGGGGAGGCCATCCATTCATGGCCCCCCCCTCGCGATCGCTCCCAGCCAATCAGAATCTTCCCCTGCCTCTGTGTAGTACACAGAGGCAGGGGATGTGATGTCATCTCTCCTCGGCTCGGCAGTTTCCGTTCCGGCGCCGAGGAGAGAAGACTGAAATGTGAGTTTACAACACACACACATCCCAGTAGAACATGTTTTAACCCCTTGATCACCCCCTTGTCGCCAGTATCGCTAAGCGATCATTTTTCTGATGGCTGTATTAGTGTCGCTGGTGACGCTAGTTAGGTTCGCTGTCAGCGTTTTTTAGCGAAAGGGACCCCCATATACTATCTAATAAATGTTTTAACCCCTTGATCGCCCCCTAGTTAACCCTTTCACCACTGATCACCGTATAACTGTTACGGGTGACGCTGGTTAGTTTGTTTATTTTTTTATAGTGTCAGGGCACCCGCCGTTTATTATCTAATAAAGGTTTAGCCCCCTGATCGCCCGGCGGTGATATGCGTCGCCCCAGGCAGCGTCAGATTAGCGGCAGTAGCACGCAGCATACGCCTCCCTCAGTGGTATAGTATCTGAACGGATCAATATCTGATCCGATCAGATCTATACTAGCGTCCCCAGCAGTTTAGGGTTCCCAAAAACGCAGTGTTAGCAGGATCAGCCCAGATACCTGCTAGCACCTGCGTTTTGCCCCTCCGCCCGGCCCAGCCCAGGCCACCCAAGTGCAGTATCGATCGATCACTGACACTTACAAAACACTAAACGCATAACTGCAGCGTTCACAGAGTCAGGCCTGATCCCTGCAATCGCTAATAGTTTTTTTGGTAGCAATTTGGTGAACTGGCAAGCACCAGCCCCAGCCAAGGTCAGGTTAGCGCTAACACCCACGCACGCACCGTACACCTCCCTTAGTGATATAGTATCTGACCGGATCAATATCTGATCCGATCAGATCTATACTAGCGTCCCCAGCAGTTTAGGGTTCCCAAAAACGCAGTGTTAGCGGGATCAGCCCAGATACCTGCTAGCACCTGCGTTTTGCCTCTCCGCCCGGTCCAGCCCACCCAAGTGCAGTATCAATCGATCACTGTCACTTACAAAACACTAAACGCATACTGCAGCGTTCGCAGAGTCAGGCCTGATCCCTGCGATCGCTAACAGTTTTTTGGTAGCGTTTTGGTGAACTGGCAAGCGCCAGCGACCTAGTACATCCCGGTCGTAGTCAAACCAGCACTGCAGTAACACTTGGTGACGTGGCAGTCCCATAAGTGCAGTTTAAGCTGGTGAGGTGGCAAGCACAAGTAGTGTCCCGCTGCCACCAAGAAGAAGACAAACAGGCCTATCGTGCCCATAGTGCCCTTCCTGCTGCATTCGCCAATCCTAATTGGGACCCACCACTTCTGCAGCGCCCGTACTTCCCCCATTCACATCCCCAACCAAATGCAGTCGGCTGCATGAGAGGCATTTTCTTTATGTCCTCCCGAGTACCCCTACCCAAAGAACCCCCCCAAAAAAGATGTCGTGTCTGCAGCAAGCGCGGATTATTTTCCCTCCTGTCCTGACAATCCTGGTCTTTGCATTGGTGAATGTTTTGAACGCTACCATGCACTAGTTTAGTATTAGCATAGGGTACAGCATTGCACAGACTAGGCACACTTTCACAGGGTCTCCCAAGATGATATCGCATTTTGAGAGACCCAAACCTGAACCGGTTACAGTTACAAAAGTTACAGTTACAAAAAAAAAGTGTAAAAAAAATAAAAAACACAAAAAAAAAAAAATAGTTGTCGTTTCATTGTTCTCTCTCTCTCTCTCTCTCTCTCTCTCTCTCTCTCTCTCTCTCTCTCTCTCTCTCTCTCTCTCTCTCTCTCTCTCTCTCTCTCTCTCTCTCTCTCTCTCTCTCTCTCTCTCTCTCTCTCTCTCTCTCTCTCTCTCTCTCTCTCTCTCTCTCTCTCTCTCTTCTCTCTCTCTCTCTCTCTCTTCTCTCTCTCTCTCTCTTCTCTCTCTCTCTCTCTCTCTCTCTCTCTCTCTCTCTCTCTCTCCTCTTTTTTACTGTATTCTATTCTGCAATGTTTTATTGTTATTATGTTTTATCATGTTTTCTTTTCAGTTATGCAATTTTTTTTATACTTTATCGTTTACTGTGCTTTATTGTTAACCATTTTTTTGTCTTCAGGTACGCCATTCACGACTTTGAGTGGTTATGCCAGAATGATGCCTGCAGGTTTAGGTATCATCTTGGTATCATTCTTTTCAGCCAGCGGTCGGCTTTCATGTAAAAGCAATCCTAGAGGCTAATTAGCCTCTAGACTGCTTTTACAAGCAGTGGGAAGGAATGCCCCCGCCCCCCCACCGTCTTCCGTGTTTTTCTCTGGCTCTCCTGTCTCAACAGGGAACCTGAGAATGCAGCCGGTGATTCAGCCAGCTGACCATAGAGCTGATCAGAGACCAGAATGGCTCCAAACATCTCTATGGCCTAAGAAACCGGAAGCTACGAGCATTTTATCACTTAGATTTCACCGGATGTCAACAGCGCCATTGGGAAATTGGGGAAGCGTTTTATCACACCGATCTTGGTGTGGTCAGATGCTTTAAGGGCAGAGGAGAGATCTAGGTTCTAATAGACCCCAATTTTTTCAAAAAGAGTACCTGTCAATACCTATTGCTATCATAGGGGATATTTACATTCCCTGAGATAACAATAAAAATGATTTCAAAAAAAAATGAAAGGAACAGTTTAAAAATAAGATAAAAAAAGCAAAAAAATAATAAAGGAAAAAAAAAAAAAAAGCACCACTGTCCCCCCTGCTCTCACGCTAAGGCGAATGCAAGCGTCAGTCTGACATCAAATGTAAACAGCAATTGCACCATGCATGTGAGGTATCACCGCGAAGGTCAGATCGAGGGCAGTAATTTTAGCAGTAGACCTCCTCTGTAAATCTAAAGTGGTAACCTGTAAAGGCTTTTAAAAATGTATTTATTTTGCTGCCACTGCACGTTTGTACGCAATTTTAAAGCATGTCATGTTTGGTATCCTTGTACTCGGCCTAAGATCATCTTTTTTATTTCATCAAACATTTGGGCAATATAGTGTGTTTTAGTGCATTAAAATTTTAAAAAGTGTGTTTTTTTTCCCCAAAAAATGCGAAAAATCGTTGCGCAAATACTGTGTGGAAAAAAAAAAATGAAACACCCACTATTTTAATCTGTAGGGCCTTTGCTTTAAAAAAATATATAATGTTTGGGGGTTCAAAGTAATTTTCTTGCAAAAAAAAATTAATTTTTCATGTAAACAAAAAGTGTCAGAAAGGGCTTTGTCTTCAAGTGGTTAGAAGAGTGGGTGGTGTGTGACATAAGCTTCTAAATGTTGTGCATAAAATGCCAGGACAGTTCAACCCCCCCCCCCCCCCCCAAATGACCCCATTTTGGAAAGTAGACACGCCAAGCTATTTGCTGAGAGGCATGTCGAGTCCATGTAATATTTTATATTGTGACACAAGTTGCGGGAAAGAGACACTTTTTTTTTTTTTTTGCACAAAGTTGTCACTAAATGATATATTGCTCAAACATGCCATGGGAATATGTGAAATTACACCCTAACATACATTCTGTTGCTTCTCCTGAGTATGGGGATACTACATGTGTGAGACTTTTTGGGAGCCTAGCCTCGTACGGGACCCCGAAAACCAAGCACCGCCTTCAGGCTTTCTATGGGCGTAAATTTTTGATTTCATTCTTCACTGCCTATCACAGTTTCGGAGGCCATGGAATGCCCAGGTGGCACAAAACCCCCCAAATGACCCCATTTTGGAAAGTAGACACCCCAAGCTATTTGCTGAGAGGTATAGTGAGTATTTTGCAGACCTCACTTTTTGTCACAAAGTTTTAAAAATTGAAAAAAGAAAAAATAATTTTTTTTCTTGACTTTCTTTATTTTCAAAAACAAATGAGAGCTGCAAAATACTCACCATGCCTCTCAGCAAATAGCTTGGGGTGTCTACTTTCCAAAATGGGGTCATTTGGGGGGGGGGGGGTTGTGCCACCTGGGCATTCCATGGCCTCCGAAACTGTGATAGGCAGTGAAGAGTGAAATCAAAAATTTACACCCTTAGAATTTCTGAAGGCAGTGCTTGGTTTTCGGGGCCCCGTACGCGGCTAGGCTCCCAAAAAGTCCCACACGTGGTATCCCCGTACTCATGAGAAGCAGCTGAGTATATTTTGGGGTGCAATTCCACATATGCCCATGGCCTGTGTGAGCAATATATCATTTAGTGACAACTTTTTGTAATTTTTTTTTTTTTTGTCATTATTCAATCACTTGGGACAAAAAAAATTAATATTCAATGGGCTCAACATGCCTCTCAGCAATTTCCTTGGGGTGTCTACTTTCCAAAATGGGGTCATTTGTGGGGGTTTTGTACTGCCCTGCCATTTTAGCACCTCAAGAAATGACATAGGCAGTCATAAATTAAAGGCTGTGTAAATTCCAGAAAATGTACCCTAGTTTGTAGGCGCTATAACTTTTGCGCAAACCAATAAATATACACTTATTGACATTTTTTTTTACCAAAGACATGTGGCCGAATACATTTTGGCCTAAATGTATGACTAAAATTGAGTTTATTGGATTTTTTTTTTATAACAAAAAGTAGAAAATATATATTTTTTTCAAAATGTTCGGTCTTTTTCCGTTTATAGCGCAAAAAATAAAAACGGTAGAGGCGATCAAATACCATCAAAAGAAAGCTCTATTTGTGGGAAGAAAAGGACGCAAATTTTTGTTTGGGTACAGCATTGCATGACCGCGCAATTAGCAGTTAAAGCGACGCAGTGCCAAATTGTAAAAAGTGCTCTGGTCAGGAAGGGGGTAAATCCTTCTGGGGCTGAAGTGGTTAATAGGCATGAACCCAGCTTGATCAGGGTGGATGACATTCTGATGGTGTGGTTGTAATCTCGATGCTAATATCTGTGTGAAGATCTTTAAATCCATGTTTAATAGGGAAATAGGTTGATAATTCATACACTGGGCATGGTCCTTACCCTCCTTGGGGATCACTGTAATATGTGCCCTCAAAATGTCAGTTGGTATGGGCCGATCTTCCAGAAGAGAATTAAATGCTTTTGTAAATCTGGGAGCTAGAATTAGGGCAAATGCCTTTATAGTAGGCTATCGTATATCTATCTGGACCTGGAGCTTTGTGAGGCTTAAGCAGCTTGATCGCTCTCAAATATTCCTCAGTTGAAATAAGAGGATTCATTGATTCGGACGCATCGTCGGATATCGATGGTAGGCCCGAAGAAGAGAGATATTCCTGAATTAACTGTTGCTTTTGTACCAGCTGATCAGTGGATAGATTTGTCAATAGGTTATAGAGGAATGAGTAATACTCTCGGAAAACCTCTGCCACATCCCGGGATATAAAGCAGTGTTTAACTCTTAAGAATCAATGTGTGGGACATAATTTCTACGGGAAGTTTCCCTAAGCGAGAGGGCCAGCAGTTTACTAGATTTATTCCCATGTTCATAGTGTGTGTTTCTGACCCTTCGTGTCCGTATATTAGTGTCGTACCTGAGCAGAGAGGCCAGTTTTTCTCGCTCAACCCTAAGATCTACTGCTACAGAATGAGAGAGGGATTTTTTTATGCTTGGATCCTAGGTTTGCAACCAAGTTTAACTGGGTTTGAAAGACGACTTGCCTATTTTTCCACCGTTCCGACGCCTTTTGAATCAGCAAACCTCGCATGACACATTTATGCATTTCCCACAATGTCAATGGAGAAATGTCCTCTGTCATTATCCGTAAACATTCTGGCCATAGCCAAAGAGAGGTCATTTTATAATGGACCTTCTTGTACCAAGGATTCATTAAGTTTCCAAGTCCATGATCTAGTTCCGGACGGGCCCAAATGAAGGTCTATAAAAGATGGGGCATGGTCAAACGCAGTCTGTATGCCAATTGAGGAACTCACTACCTCCTGGTAAGAAAGACTGGGATACCATTACATAGTCAATTCAAGAATAGCTGTCATGTGGTACTGTGTAAAGTATAGTCCTGCTCACTTGGATGCTGAACCCGCCAGACATCTACCAGACGTACAGTTTGAAGGGCTTTTTTCACTCGTCTAAGATACGGATAGGACAATTGTGTGGAAGACCTGGAAGCGTCGAACAGTGGATCAAGAGCCATGATCTCCACCTAGAATCAGTCCCGCCTCCATAAAGCCTTGTAGGGCATTGAGAATTTCATCTAAGCAACTCAACTGTGCTTGGTTAGGTAGATAGAAGCTACCGTAGCTCTGCGACCGGCCAGATCTCCTTTAAGAAACAGCATCCTTCTTGGTCACTCCTCTGGTCAATAAGAGACCATGGGACCGTCCCAGAAAGCAGGATACTCACTCCCCTCATCTTAGAATCAGGGGCTGTGCTGTGAAATACACGTGAATAGCGATCATTCTGAAATTTTGGTATCTTCCCTGATTGAAAATGGGTTTCTTGTATAAATGCGACTTGTGCACACATACGCCAGAGTTCACGTAAGACCGTTGTGCGCTTCTCTGGCATATTCAACCCATTAACATTTAAAGACACTACACTTGCTGTAGTGACACTACACTTGCTGTAAGGACACTACACTTGCTGGATGTTTGGCTGTGAGGTCGTGGCTTATACTCTTATCTTCATCCAAGGGACGCTTCTTTGTGACCTCAGCACGCCGCTCCGATTTGCACGCGCCCGGGTTGGGCGGGACGGGAGTACTGTCACACCTCCCCACGGTGACTGCAGCCTACCACCCTGCATTTTTCACCATCTTAATACGTAGATTTATACTGGCTACAATACCTATACGTATTGCCACACCTTGTCCTCCTCTAGTGCCCTGTTTGGTTTTTGTTTTTATAAACTTTTACAAGCAATTAATCGTAGTTTCAGCATAGATGAAACCTTCTCTCTCAATTTTGCCCCTGAAGAAGGATCGTACAGATATATAGTACCCCGAAACGCGTTGGGCTTGAGAAGAGCTCCCTTATCAATTTTTGCTTTTTGTTCATCATAGCTACTATGTAGTTTCTATTGTATTACTATGTATATTCATTGCTTGCTTTTTATCTGATGTATTTTTCTATACAAATAAAATTATACCTTTTATCTATATACTTATGCCCCTTACTCTGTACACACTTCACCTGTTTGCTCTTGCAAGTGCCGGAAAAGTCCACCTAGGGGAACCCTTTGTTTTGTATTCATATAGTTTTGGACGTGGCACGGCTTCCTCTCCTAAAATAGTTGGTCTTCCCTTATTCTTCTGTTTAACATTTAAAGATAAACAATGTACATTAGTCATAGTAGGACCAAATATCTACACCTTATGCACTAGCAGAGAGGGAACAGAGAAAAAAGAAAAGGGAAGGAAAGAAAAAAAAAACACAATTAACCAAAGTGGCTCTCTATTGAGCCTGGCCCTCCTAGTATCTAGGAGGCGAGAGCACTGGGAGGCATAAAGCTATGTGGGGAAAGTAGAAACACAACCCAAGAGGAGAAGATGCTCAGACCATATTGCAAGTCAACAGTATGGATCATCTGCACTAGCACCATAAAGACTGAAATATCAAAGTATAATCAATTACAGCCATGCTATGGTTATGTACCCCGGGGAGACCCGAGGTGGGTACTGACTTTATCCCTGTGATATACAGGAGAATAAAATCTTTTTACCACCACCTTGGTACAAAGGAAAAAAACAATCAATTATTAACCCTCTATCCCACCCCCTCCAAGTCGATGTGAAACAAATTATTTTATTTTCCACTGACCTCCATGGGGAAACTCGCTTGGTGTGCGAGTGCCTTGGATTAAATGCACTCTCCTGGACGGATTATGCTCGCCATCCAGTGGTCCACTGCACACACATACATACAATATATATGCTAGCCTTATATCCTTGTCACATGAGCCTATACCCAATGGATGTCCTGGTGACCCCTAACTATAACAGCATATGTAACAACATGCGGCAACATGTAATATTAAGGCCACCATTAAATAATACTATATGCAAAAGAATATGAAAATATATATAAATATAAAGGAAAAAAGAAAACCGCGCTAGAGAGCTAATAAAGTACCTTAAATTGCAGCTGCAACAAATAAAAAACACTAATATCCGTGTAATAATCTAAAAGAATTATACTAAGTGCGCTCACAATCTAATGGCTAGTGACAAGGTAGATACTTAAATCAATCTAAAGTGAATATATCAGTCTACCAATAATAAATAATTAAAGCAAATATAAAAAATATGACAAACGCAAATAAATATAAATTCAGTGATCTCGTACCAAAAAAAATCAATCAAATCAAGTCCATAATAGCTGAAATCATTTCAAAATTCATGAGTGACTGGTGAATAAATAAAATAAATAAAGCAGTGAATTAGGTCCATTCATAGAGTGTTCATTGAGGATACACCAATCATCAGGGGAGGGATCACATATCCACAGTCCGTTTGAACTCAGCCCATGTAGATAAGAAAAAAGGTGAAGGAGGATATGAGGAGGAATTCCAGCAACCGGTGACTTGAGGGGGCAATAAGGATGGACCCTTACCGGACACGGTGGACCTCCTAAGTAGCAAGGTCTTAAAAGCGTGCAGATATAGCCCTCTGCGGGGACAGGTGGATGGCGGGGTCTAAATCCTTGTTTCGACCGGAGGCGATTCCAGCGTGTCAGTCTCAGGGAAGGCACTCGCTGATCCAAAAAGCCATAAATACAAAAGGGGGGAAGAAAAGCTCTTTTTAAGTTCTCTAAGGGGTGATGGCGATAGATAGAGAAAAATTTCTCTATCGCCATCACCTCTTAGAGAACTTAAAGAGCTTTTCTTGCCCCCTTTTATATTTATGGCTTTTTAGATCAGGATTCCCTGAGACTGACACGCTGGAATCGCCTCCGGTCGGAACGAGGAACCCCTTAACGCGTGTCGTACATATGGAACAGTCCTTAACTGTATTACTGTGTTGCGTTTTTCAACATGAACATCTCCTAGGGAAGAGTCCATAACTGTCTTACTGTGTTGCGGTTTTCAACATGTGCTTCAGAAACAGCTCCTATGGAACAGTCCATACTGGTCTTACCGCGTTTCGCTTCCCCACACGTGCCGCTTTGTTACTGGGTGACCCACCAACATCACTCTTCAGCAACAACTTCCATGTCAACAATCTGTATCTTCGGTATCTTCTCCTTTCCAGTATCTTCAGGACGGGGTGCAGTACAGGCAAGGGGCGTACATTCACTCACCATTCACCAGCACACACTCAGAGCAGCATATTAACCAGCTTTCAGATAGAGTCTCGAGGAGGGCCTTTTGCCTATATTACCGGCCTAAAATACACCTTTATCACACTATACCATAATATAAATCAACCCCTTATCAAACATATACATATGTGTCCCATCCAATTATGCATCCAGCTCCCAACCTCCTATAACTCCTCACTGTAGATACGGGTCAGGATTAGGCAGGCTTGCTCACAATGGCCTTTCCTACCGCACTTTTGGCATGTCAGCAGTATTGCAGCGCTCTGACTTGGCAGCAAAGTCTCTAACTTGTATGCAGAGACCCTACCGTCAATTCGTCCCTCAGCTTGCATAGATAACTGGGCGACCCTTCTTTATAAATATCGAGTCTAACAACACATATACATCTGCAACAATGACAAAACCCACACAATTCCATCCCTGTGCCTGGATTTCAGAGACCATGCCCAGGGTATACCATGCACCCCTACCTATTGTTAGGTTCAAAGAACCATCTAGTTCTATGACTAACGTTACATCGGCATTCTTTAGGACAAGGAAACAAACTCGTCTATGTCCCAAATAATACCCAGGTGCTTCCTTCCCAGCAATGATCCTTCCATCCCGAATACAGAATGAAATATCTTTCCAACATTTTTCGTTCACCACCATGTATTGACCTGGCATACAAAGGACATCATGGTCATGCTTCCGACCAAGGGAAGTATCAACCTGCCTCCAGCTTCCATCTTCTCTGATCATATGTGGGCAATTAGCCTCAAACGCAACAAGATAGAATCCCCAGTCAGTAAGCCCATTAATGCCACCAAATATACAGACCGAGTCTGCGCTTCTGTATATGAGATCATACAGCATAACACCTTTCGCAATCCAAACTGGTACAGTCTTACTGTTTGGCAAAGTCTTACTGAGCAGTGATGCTAACTCATAAGACCTCTGTCCCTCATATGGAGGCTGTACAATCAGCTCAATGCTGGTTGACACTTCCACCTGCCACTTCGTGCACGCAAGAGCAAATGACAGATTCCTGTCCTATGCCATCACATTCTCTACCAACCTCTCAACATGGTTGACAAAATCTTGAACCACTTTAACCTGGGTATTTATGTGACTTTGTTGAATGTTATTAAGGATGCCACCAATCTCTCTGAGTAATAAAGCCCCGCTTATTCTCTGAAGCTATAGCTGCGAGTTTGTTCCTCAGGAGGCCAATGTCCACCCCATTAACAACACCCATTCCAGCTCCTATTCCCCCAATTTAGTGCTGAATACATCCCTCCTCTTCCGGCTACTCCTCAGACATACACGCCCTGCATGCACCTCATTCTGTGTCCCCACATCTCTGGGAGCAAGTCACTGGTACAATGATTGCACTTGATTCAGTATATACTCAGCACATATAGGGTAATAGGTTTTTATCAACCACTGTGAGATGTTGCAGCGCCATGTGGTGAAGGCATGTACCCTGGTAGCCAGCGTTTGTTTCCTTTATCTAACGTCGATGCTCCTGTGTGTATTCACTAGCCTTCCCTGTGCCGGGTTTCAACCTCTCAGGTGAGACATCAACCAGGCGTATCTCCCCCATACAAGGAAATTTTCACCCCATTGATGTGTCACCTGGCCAACCTCTAGTGTGGCCAACCGACCCCTTATTATGTATAAGCGCCAGTCTCCTGGGTACCTGCACCATATTACTTCCGTTACGTCAATACATGTCATACATTAAAAACCTTTTCTTCTTTCAATTCCTCCCTCCAACAAAAAAACATATATTTCACATTTCATGTTCTGACGGATTGGATGTGTATATTCCTTCCCCAACCTCCAACCCATTGCACATGTATTAATAGCATGTTTGCATTCTTCAGGAGAGACTCCGGCAAAAATGTTTCACAAGTCTTGTTGATGGGCACAGTCCTTCAGATTTAGCATTAGCCCTAAATTGTCCATAAGCAAAAACAAGTATTAAACTGAATCTTTTCATTTGTCCCTTCTCTCCTGATGTTTATCAGAACAAATTTGCAGTGTAGTATGGCACAAACAAACTGCCAACCAGATGAACATCTGTCATCCATGTTCCAGAGACCTCTCCAATCTCGTTCCACCAGGACTCTGGAATTGAAACACAAGAGCAGAATCAAATTCTTATCCATACTATCTGCTTGCTTGCTATGTTTATTTACAGTTCCTTCCTTAGAACCCAGGAACTGAGTATTCCTGGCTTCTGCAACTCTGACCAAACTATCAAAACAACCATGACCTCTTTACGCTGAACCCACTCTAAAATGGATCCCCATGGTGTGATCAAAATTTTAAAAAAAAATGAACGTTGCTTCTCAAAAATTCAAAATTTCAAGCCTCAAAAAGACAATGCCTTATCTGTACTTTCAGACCTATGCACTAACCCCCCTTTCAGGTGGACAAAGCGTACACCTTGTATCTTTTTCCACCTGAATGAACATAAAACAAAGAGGAAAAAAAACGAACTCCAGAAGATAGAATGGCTTCCTACCAACAACTCTTGTCTTAAATCAACAAAATGTATTCAGCTGCAGGACATATCCCATGACCATCTATTCAGCTGCTAATTGACGGAATAGCCAATTACCCCCCTTTCAGGTGGACTAAAAAATAATTTCTCCACCTGAACAAACAAAAATAAAATGGATGACTAAACAAATACCAAAAATATTTAAAAAAATTAAAAAACTTAATAACAAAAGAAATGTAAAATTCTGGCCATTATTACACAAAAACAACATGACAAGACAACCACCATAAGACAATGACAAACACTCAACTTTTAACTAAAGACATCCATGGATTTTCCTCCTGAGAAGAGTAAGTGCTCATTTCCATCTGAAAGACAATTAGTTAATGAAAAAAACAAAACATCTGTACCTCATCACAACATTTGTAACTTCACTTGTAACACTTGAAACCCTTAATGCCTGACTATTGTTTATCTTATTTTTTCATTGTTTGCAAACAATTACTAATTAATGAGCTCATGGTACCATTTGATAATCGATTATGCCTTTACCATAACCTAACCCCTGTTTTGCTAAATGTGCCCACTGTTGTTCTCTCTTTGAAGAACCTGCAAGCAAACACAGATATTAGTATCCAAACCAGTTTTATCTTCTTCCAAGGTCTCTGAAAAAGGAACACAAAGACGGTGATTACACACAATTATCATGACAATTGACTTTTTAAGTCCCCCAAGCCTTTTCCCATTAATTGTAATGTAGGGGAACATTTGCTATGTATAAGGTTTAGCTGTGAGCGTCATATTTAAATAAAATATGGCAAGGAGCATCCATGCAGCTCACTAAGTGCTGCTAACATTGTTTCCCCCAGTGCTACATTTAAATAACCATGCGGCTACCTCCATTTTGACTTTACGTAACTGTTCTACATACTGATGATTTTCAGCCTGTAGTCTCTGCATTTGGGACTTTAAAGGGAAATGGGTTTGATTACTATGGCCTCCATGCTTTGGGTTGCTACCCCATCGGGCAGAATATACTTCACAATGCCTTGGGGTCGTTTTGTGGTACTGCGATCTTCTTTTGATATCATTATTCGCCGCCCAACAATACTTAGCGATGTGACCCCCCCTTTTACACATAAAACATTTGAGGGCTGGTCTCTGTATAGGCCCTTTCTTGAGCATACGGCATTGGAAACTCACATTGCTGGACATTATTACTACGATTACTATGCTTGGAATAAGCAGACTTTACACTTTCATCATCTGAGGTGTCATCAGAAGTTTCAACTCCTGAATCACTTTCAAGCACAGTTATCGCATTTTTATTTACATCTCCACCATTGATTTCTGTCATAGCAACATCACTTGCAGCAATAAGAGCGTCTGGTTTTTCTGCATGTTTCACTTCTATCTTTGCTGAGCACTGCGCATGTGCGGAGGGTACCTCCGCCATTGTATATTCGGCTTTTGCATGTTTGGAGGATAACTCCATTATGGCTGCCTGTGCATCCTGTAATTCTGGAGTTTCTTGCTCCATGCTAGCAATGTTAAGGACTTTACAAAATCTATGTCCATGCCTATTCCATTTAGAACGTCTAAACTGTCTCTGCCTTCCTGTACCTCTGCTTATTACGGATACACCTGCCTTTGACCCATATTCCCTATCACTGGACTCTTGACAGAAGTCTCGCAGGATATTGACAAAATTTTGGTAGGATCTAGCATTCCTCAGAGCCATTCTAGTGGGATAGCTTACATAACACTTATTGGCCATTGAGTATATGAAACTTGTATCATCCTCCAATAAGTCAGGACAGTTGAACACTTTCGTATACAATGCAAGATGCTCACTGCAGAACAAAATTGGGTCATCTCCTCTCCTAAATTTCATTCGTTGTAAATCACTCATACTATTATCACGACTGTCCACAATACGCTGCAACTCTTTCCTCCGCACCTCTGCATCTGCTAAGTTATCATTAACCTGTGCAGACAACTGGCCTGCCAAAGGTCCTGGTAGCCATGCTTTCAGAAGAGAACATGTATCCTCATTACTCAAATGAAATTTAAGGACTAGAGCCTAAAATGTATTGGACAAACTCACTGGTGATTCCAGGGCATTAAATTCACCCAGAATCTGGCACAAAGTAAGTCTCTCTTGGATTGTAATCAAACTGTTATTCTGCTTCAAAGCTATGGGTGCAATAGCAGACTGTGTTTCATCACAGCCCTTCTCCTCATTGACTGTGCAGATATTGGCCAATTGGCATGTTCCTTTGTGCTTATTGAGCGATACTATACATTGCTCTTTAGTAAGAAGCTGGGAGTGTGCATTTGCTAACTTTCTTTCTAAAGACATAACCAACTCTTCCATGTCTGACAACTTTATTCGCAATGACGCTAAAAGTTTGCTATTCATATCACAGTCCATGCTGCACCTCTGAAGCTGTTCTTGTAGCTCACTGTTTCTTTCTGACAAATTGCCTGCTGTAGCCCGCAATTCATCTATCTCACTACTGGAGGCTGTTGCAATCTTTAGAAGGTTTTCACTGATTTTCTCTATGTCCTCCCCGAGACGTCTCCTCTCTGCTTCCCACTTCCCCTCCATTTGCTCAGATATAAATTTAATTCTGAGCAACACTGCAATTTTATTTGCCAACCTTTCTTTTTTAACTTTCTTTTTTAGCTCTTTACCCAATAATCTGCTATTATGTTGCTGACACTGAGACAATAGTACATTACACTGGCTTTTAAGAGGTTCATCTGCACATGAATGATAATTGGCAGAAGCGTACTTTTTAACATATGTATACACCAGTTCCATTTCATAACCATACAATCCACACAATACACAATTCTATTTGTACTAACGTTCCAACACTGCACTGAGTAATAAACCAAACTCAATTATCGTTAGCTCTTACAACTCACGAAAAAAAAAAAAACTGAATTGCTCTTCTAGCATTCAATATTATTCATTCATTACCACTTTTACCTTTATATCCTTCAAAACCATTAAACTTTTGCATATCCATAGAAAAGACCCACCACACTTACTGTGGCATTATTGGCTGCCTTCTATCTGAGCACTTCTGTCCTGTAGTTTCTATATGGCTTTTAGGATTACCACACACGCTTTCTGGGGAATATCCATTGATCTGCTAATTTGCATCTTAGTCTACACTGAAGCTCGTCTAACCTGTTTTTTACCAGAGTTGCTTACAATGCAAAGACAAACAAACAAAAAAAAAACTGAAGTGAAAAATAACAGAAACATTTTTTTTTTTTTTAAATATCCTGCAGCTGAACACTATAACTCCGACATAAGGGCACAAAGAATAAAAATAATAACAATAATAACAATAAGTGCAATTAAGCTAATCAAGTGCAAGTGATAATTAAACGTCCATTAGGGCAAATAAAACCATGAAAAATTGTGTAAAAAAATAGTTCGTGAGTAAAGATATCCGGATGGTAAATATCCAATAAGAGATTCTGGAATAAACTTTTATCCACCAGTGCTGCCTATCACTTGAGAGTAAAAAAGTGGAGGCTTACCAGAAAGCCTGCGACCGCATTCAAGAACAGTCACGGAGTTGTTGTGAAGCCACTCCTTCATTATTTTAGCTGTGTGCTTAGGGTCATTGTCTTGTTGGAACCTTCAACCCAGTCTGAGGTCCTGAGCACTCTGGAGAAGATTTTCGTCCAGGATATCCCTGTACTTGGCCGCATTCATCTTTTCCTCGATTGCAACCGCTGCAGTCATCCTGTCCCTGCAGCTGAAAAACACCCTCACAGCATGGTGCTGCCACCACCATGCTTCACTGTTGGGACTGTATTGGACAGGTGATGAGCAGTGCCTGGTTTTCTCCACACATACCGCTTAAAATTAAGGCCAAAAAGTTCTATCTTGGTCTCATCAGACCAAAGAATCTTATTTCTCACCATCTTAGAGTCCTTCAGGTGTTTTTTAGCAAACTCCATGCGGGCTTTCATGTGTCTTGCACTGTGGAGAGGCTTCCGTCGGGCCACTCTGTCATAAAGCCCCGACTGGTGGAGGGCTGCAGTGATAGTTGACTTTCTACAACTTTCTCCCAACTGCATCTCTGGAGCTCAGCCACGGTGATCTTTGGGTTCTTCTTTACCTCTCTCACCAAGGCTCTTCTCCCCCGATAGCTCAGTTTGGCCAGACAGCCAGCTCTAGGAAGGGTTCTGGTCATCCCAAACGTCTTCCATTTTAAGGATTATGGAGGCAAGTGTGCTCTTAGGAACCTTAAGTGCAGCAGAAATTTTTTTGTAACCTTGGCCAGATCTGTGCCTTGCCACAATTCTGTCTCTGAGCTCTTCAGGCAGTTCCTTTTGACCTCATGATTCTCATTTGCTCTGACATGCACTGTGAGCTGTAAGGTCTAATATAGACAGGTGTGTGGCTTTCCTAATCAAGTCCAATCAGTATAATCAAACACAGCTGGACTCAAAGGTGTAGAACCATCTCAAGGATGATCAGAAGAAATGAACAGCACCTGAGTTAAATATATGAGTGTCACAGCAAAGGGTCTGAATACTTAGGACCATGTGATATTTCAGTTTTTCTTTTTTTAATAAATCTGCAAAAATGTCAACATTTATGTGTTTTTCTGTCAATATGGGGTGCTGTGTGTACATTAATGAGGAAAAAAATGAACTTAAATGATTTTAGCAAATGGCTGCAATATAACAAAGAGTGAAAAATTTAAGGGGGTCTGAATACGTTCCGTCCCCACTGTAGCTGTGACAGTAGGACGAAGCTCACCTTGCAGCTTTAAACTGTTCCTCCTATTCCTATTTTCTAAATGATCCTGCTGAAGTTGCAGGGCATGGAGATGCTGCGATTGAACGGTTAACTTGGCCTCTAGGGTAGCTATCTTTTGATCAGTTGAAATCTGAGTTTGTTCCATGGTATCTACCCTTGATGACAGACTATGCAATGAGTCCTTGACTTTCCTGAACTCCTCCCTGAGCACCTGTTTCTAAGGTAAGTGTCATACGGTCCATATCTGCCTTGGTAGACAGTGTAGATAGAAAGGACCTAGTATCAGGGTCTGCCAGCAGAGCCGAAAGACCAGAGGCAGGATGTAATGAGGACTGTATAGGGTATATTGCTCCTGGCTGCAGGGCATCTGTCACTGTAGACTGTGAGTCTATTTTCTCTGGCTGTACTGACAGGTCCCGTGTAAGCTCACATGTGAGCACTGGTAGGACGTGCTGTCTGGAGACCGCATCGGCATCAGCATGGGAATCCTGCGAGTCCACGCTCTGAGAATTGGGCGCCATGCTGTCCTCTGACTGCTTCGGGAGTGGAGGGGCTCGTGCGGGAAAGTAGCCTGTGAGAAATGTGCTGCGGGTGACCGGGCCACTGCCAGAGGGTTTTTTGGATGCTCTTCTAGGTCCTTCTGGCATATTCACCTGCCGTGGATACAGACAGGCGATCAGTCTGAGGGGAGCTCCAGCTGGTGTTCCCTCACTCGGCTTTACTGACTGCCGCTGGGGGGAACTGCCGGACAGTCCGCTCGTGTGTACGCGGCATAATACAGTGATCAGTGCTAAAAATATGACACTGGCTGGGAAGGGGTTAACATCTAGGTAAATGAAGGGGTTAAATATGTTCCTTAACTAGGTGTAATGTGTGCACAGTGTGCTGCTTTATACTAATGATCACTCACAGATCACTCCCTCTGTACAGAATTGAACACATAGCTCTGGGCTGTGATTGGACACAGGTGATCATCTGGTTCTGGGTGTGAATCATTGGCCAGGACGCTGTGTACAATCACAGCAGGACCCGGGTGGGGGCGAACATGCATGCATCCTAAACCTGGGAGTAGGCAGCGACGTACCAGCACATTGCTTTGCCTACAGCAGCCACCCATCCTCAGTACAATGCGGCCAGGCGATCGTTAAGAGGATAATATTTGCACCAGAACATATATGATTTTTCAGAAGATGGAGGTTTAATGCCGACATACCATTGGACAGTAAAACATTTTTTGCGTGGAGATCCGTGTGTGTTAGTTGCCATGAAGGTGGACCAAAAAGGACAATGAGATTGTGCTTAGAAACATGTATTGCATTCTTCTTCCAACATAAACTTCCATCATCACCAAAAATGTACATTGGGAAATGTTAACCACTTGCTGACCTGCTCACGCAGATATACTGCGGCAGGTCGGTTCTCCTGCGCAAACTGACGTACCTGTTAGGGTTGCCACCTCATCTCTTTAAACACAAACACATTAATTACACAGGTTCTGTTGCTGATTAAGGTGGTAATTATACTCACTTAGTGACTTATCTGCATTCAGTCAGCCTCAGAACATGTGTAATTTATATGTGTTCGGTTTTAAAGGGATGAGGTGGCAACTCTAGTACCTGTACGTCAGTCCGTAAAAGCGGGATAAGCGGCGAGCGCCTCGGGAGTCCCGCAGACTCTATGTTCCCCGGCGGCTCATGAACGCAGCGAGGAGAGGCAGATCGGGGAACTGCTTATGTAAACAAGGCATTTCCCCGTTCTGCCTAGTGGACATGACAGGGATCTACTGTTCCCAGTGATCGGGAACAGTGATCTCTGTCATGTTTCAGTAAGCCCATTGATCAGTGCATTTTTATAGCACTGATCAATGTAGTAATGTCACTGGTCCCCAAAAAGTGTCATTTGGGGTCAGATTTGTCTGCTGCAATTGTCACAGTCCGCTAAAAATCGCAGATAGCCGCCATTACCAGTAAAAACAATAATAAAAAAAAAATAAAAGTCCCTAAATCTATCCCGTAGGTTACGTAAACCAACACCAATTGATATATTTTTTTTCCAAAAAAAAATGTAGAATACATATTGGCCTAAACTGATGAATACATTTTATTTATTTTTTTAATATATTGTTTTTTCGGATATGTATTATTGCAGAAAGTTAAAAAAAAAAAAAAAAAAAAAAAAAAGGTTGGCTCCCCTGGGCGAACCGACGTAGCTGTAGGTCGGTTCGCCTTTTGACCACTAGGGGACGCACGCGGCGATGCTATAGTATGAACAATGATCGGTCTCCTCACCCAGGCAGTCCCACCCCCCCCCCCCCACTGTTAACCCCTTCCCTGCCAGTGACTGATCGCCGTATAAATGCCAATGGTCCCAAAAATGTGTCAAAAGTGTCTGATCTGTCCGCCATAATGTCGCAGTCCCGCTAAATAATCGCTGATCACCGCCATTACTAGTAAAAAAAATAATAATAATACAAATGCCATAAATATATCCCCTATTTTACTTTTGCGCAAACCAATCAATATACGCTTATTGCGATATATATATATATTTTTTATTACCAAAAATAAGTAGCAGAATACATATCGGCCTAAACTGAGGAAAAAAATTGCTTTTTTTTAAAAAAAATTGGATTATTATTAGAGCTGCACAATTATTCATCAAGAATCGTTATCTCGTTTTTTTTTTTTTTTTTTTTCTTTCCCCCTTGCGATCTTGACAAAGGGTTTACCGATCTTTGGTATGCAGAGAATTAGCTCTCTGCCCTCAGCCTTCAAAAGTCAAAGTTTGGGCAGTCTGCCAAGTTTTAGAACATTCTATCAGTGGAATGTTAAAGTGGAGGTCCGCTGAAAAAAAAATATTAAAAGCCAGCAGCTACAAATACTGCAGCTGCTGACTTTTAATATATGGACACTTACCTGTCTAGGGAGCCCGCGATGTCATCAGCCGAAGCCGATCCGTCCTTCGGCTCTCGGCTGCTGCCGCCGCCGCCATCCTCAGTAAGGGAATAAGGAAGTAAAGTCGTGCGGCTTCACTTCCTGGTTCCCTACTGCGCATGCGCGAGTCGCTCCGCGCGTCCTCTCAGGTAGGCGCCGGAAGTGGCATAGGTCACCGCAAGCACCGCGGTGAGCTATGCCAGGAAGTGGGAGCAAATACCTGTATTTACTGGCAGAAGAAAAAAAAAAATTACAATCCAAAGTTAAAACAACAAGGGCAGAATATTTAATAGATGGAAAGTTGAAAAAAAATACTGAAGGTCCGCTTTGAATGTTTTTTTTTTTTTTTAACTGAAATGTTTCCTAGACCTGTGCTGTCATATCGTGTGACATAAAGAATTGGAACTACCACTATTTTATTCCCGAAGGGTGTCTGCTTTCAGAAAAGATATGTTTTGGGAGTTTTATGTAATCTTCAAACCTCAAATGATTTTTTAAACTTGTGCAAAAAACACAAAACCGGCTCTGGCAGTGGAATGGTTAAGGGAGAAGTTCACTTAAGATTTGTTTAAAAAAAAAAAAAAAAAACGCCTCCTAACTTTTTTAGCTGGCTCCCAGGTTCAAAGCAAATTTGTCTTAAGCAGTAAAAATTGTAGTATCCATGAACTGGATGATTCTCCAACGGCATGTTCTTGGTTTGGTTAATATTGGAGGTGCACCGAAATTTCAGCCGCCGAAAACTGTTTTTGGTATCGGCCGAAAGAAGAAAAAAAAAAAGATACTGAAAGGGGGCGGGGTCCATTCTGGTTGCTGCCCATTGCGGGAGTGTCATCCTGGTGTGCCCCAGTCCTCCACCCCTCCCTCCGGCTCTCCTCACCGCGATCTCCGTGTGTCACGGAGCAGATTTGAATTGCATGGACCGCAGTAACAATGTTCCGCCTCCTGTGATAGACTGCACAGTGATCCAATGGTGGGACATTAAATCAGTGTGACGTGATCACAGGAGGCGGGATATTGTTTTTGCGTCCCGGGCAATTCAAATCCGCTCCGTGACACGCAGAGATCGCCGCTCTGATCCAGTCACAGACAGGCTGAATATGACAGGCACTAATGAGGCTGCTGGGCACTGGGGAGGCTGCATGTGACGGGCACTAGGGAGGCTGCATTGATCTCTTATACATGTACATGTCTGCTAGGTGCACTGAACGGAAATTTTGCTAATATTATTAGCAGTGGGTTTAAGCTTAAGTAAGAGATTGCAGACATGATACAAGAGATGGTTAGAGACTTCAGACTGCATTTTTCTTGACCCTTCATGCACTAAAGGTGCCAATAATGCCCAACAACAAATTCATATTAAGTTAAATTGATGATATTAATTAAAAAGTCGAATATAATACAATTCTATATAAAAATATAAATATTTTTAAAAAATTGTCATTTTCGGTATCCGTTTCGGTTTTCAACCTAGTGTATACTTCATTTTCAATTTCGGTACCAAAATTTTCATTCGGTGCACCCCTAGTTAATATTAATTAGTTTAACCAAATTATGGCACTTTCACACTGAGGCGTGTCGGCGGTAAAGCGCCGCTATTTTTAGCGGTGCTTTACCGTCGTCTTGGCTGCGCTTTTCGGCCGCTAGTGGGCCGCTTTTAACCCCCGCTAGCGGCCAAAAAAGGGTTAAAAGCGCCACTGCGGCGGTGCTGCCCGTTGATTTTAAAGCGCCTCAAAGATGCTGCTTGCAGGACTTTTTTAAGCGTCCTGCCTGCGCACCGCTCCAGTGTGAAAGCCCTCAGCCTTTCACACTGGAGTGACAGGAGAGGCGCTTTACAGGCGCTATTTTTAGCGATATAACGCTTGTAAAGTGCCTCAGTGTGAAAGTAGCCTAAGTGTGTGCTGTAAATTGCTTCCAGCATTGTTCCTGTCTCTTTTTGCTGAAGGCCGCCATTTTGTTGAAGCCCAGAGCCATCTCTTCCTTATTGGAAACTCTCCTTGGTCTCAAAAACTATGTTTCTGTAATTAACCGGTTCCCGACCGGCTCCTGTAGATATACGTCGACAGAATGGTACGGCTGCGCAAAGTAACGTACCCGTACGTTACTTTGAATTTGCCGCCGTGTGCGCACGCGTCTCCGTGAGTCGGGTCACGGGTCCCGTGGACTCGATCGCCGCGGGCATACCCGCGATCCCCTCACGGAGAGGACGAACGGGGAGATGCCGTTGTAAACAGCATCTCCCCGTTCTGCCTAGTGACAGTGTCATTGGAGCAGAGATCAGTGACGTCACACACACAGCCCATCCCCCTGACAGAATCACTCCCCTAGGACATACTTAACCCCTCCCCGCCCCCTAGTGGTTAACCCCTTCACTGCCAGTGTCATTTAAACAGGAATCAGTGCATTTTTATAGCACTGATTGCTGTATGAATGACAATGGTCCCAAAAATGTGTCAAAAATGTCCAATGTGTCCGCCATAATGTCGCAGTCACAATAAAAATCGCTGATCGCCGCCAAAACTAGAAAAAAAAATATTAATAAAAATGCCATAAAACTATCCCCTATTTTGTAAACGCTATAACTTTTGCGCAAACCAATCAATAAACGCTTTTTGCGATTTTGTTTACCAAAAATATGTAGAAGAATACGTATCGGCCTAAACTGAGAAAAAAAAAATGTTTTTTAATATATTTTTTGGGGATATTTATTATAGCAAAAAGTAAAAAATAATGCATTTTTTTTTCAAAATTGTCGCTTTTATTTTGTTTATAGCGCAAAAAATAAAAATCGCAGAGGTGATCAAATACCACCAAAAGAAAGCTCTATTTGTGGGAAAAAAGGACGTCAATTTTGTTTCGGAGCCACGTCGCACGACCGCGCAATTGTCAGTTAAAGCGACGCAGTGTAGAATCGCAAAAAGTGCTCTGGTCAGGAAGGGGGTAAATCCTTCCGGGGCTGAAGTGGTTAAAATATGTACATTTCTAGCCTTCAGAAATTAATGGTGTTGCACTGCTCTCTGTAACAAAAAAAACCTACTCCCAGCCTTGATTGTATGTCTTGGCTCAGTGGGGAGAGGGGAAGGCTGCAGTAACTGACCGTGCTCAGGTTCACAGCTGCGGATGGTAGGTTTTTTTTTTTTTTTTCATTCAACTTAGCGGGCTGGATGAAAAGAAACTGACAGATCGCTGTACTAACACAAATAATGTTAGTACAGTGATCTCTTTGGCTAAGCTTTTGTGTTCTGCCATTGGCTGCAAGTGCTGATTGGATGTTGTTCGATAAAAGGCACATTGGTCAAATGTCAGCTGGTTTCTGTTGAACCAACCGATATTTGGCCTGTGTGTACCAGGCTTTAAGCCGGTTGCATGAAAAAAAAAAGAATGAGCTAATTTCCCCCTATCTACACATTCGAGATGGATGGCAGAATCCACTCTCGCTGTGCTATTGTATTCTAACGGTGGGCAGCCTTCCTCACCGTTAGAATATGATGATCAGTGCCACTAGCTATAGCCAGCGGCACTGATAGTTCTGGAAAAGATGAAAAGACTGGTTTTACACAAGTCAATCAATTAAAATACAGCAAGTCCCTGCTGAACCAGCCGAATTTCAATCCATGTATGGCAGATTTAACTTGTTTGTGACTCGCTGGAAGCAGAGGTTGTCCTGTCACCTCTCCTGCTTTTCTTTTCTTTTCCTCCTCCCTAACCCGTGTCCCCTCCACACGGTCTGTGTCATTCCTGTTGCTTTCTTCCCCCTTCAGCAACAGTAAATCTTAAAGGGGTTGTAAAGGTTCACGTTTTTTCACCTTAATGCATCCTATGCATTAAGGTGAAACAACATCCGACAATACCGCCCCCCCCAGCACCCTCATTTTACTTACCTGAGCCCATTCACCTGCTGCGCTCGCCCCCGATTTCCTCTTTGCCTCTCAGCCAGGCTGTTGATTGGCTAGAGTGGATGGATTAAAAGCAGCGCAGCCATTGGCTCACGCTGCTGTCAATCACATCCAATGACGCCAGGGGCGGGGCCGAGTGATACAGTCAGCGGCTATAGCCGCCGGCTGTATCACGGGAGCGCGCCCGCAAGAACTAAACACCATGTGAGAGAGCTCGCATTAAGGTGTTTAGTTCTTGCGGGGAGGAGCTGAGACAGCCGATGAGGGACCCCAGAAGACCAGGTTCGGGGCCACTCTGTGCAAAACAAGCAGCACAGTGGAGGTAAGTATAAAATGTTTGTTATTACAAAAAAAAAAAAAAAAATACCTTTACAACCCCTTTTAAAGCTGTCAGCTGATCCCCCTTCTAGTGGCTTTGATTTTAGGCACAGTGCCGAGAATAGACAACAACTGAGCATGTGCAGAGCAGGATGAGACAGTGTATTACTGGATTTTAAACTGTATGGACACTTTTATTGTGTCAGAATTGAGAAACCTCAACTCAGAAGTACGTTAGCAGAGTGACAGTGCTGTAAGGAACGGAAGCTATTGAGGTTTTTTGTCTGTTACTTGGTGACTAATAAAATGTTGCCGCTGCAATTATCTAAAGTGTGTGTTCTGTCAATGTGCTTGCTACAAGCATTCGACTCCTTATATACTATTAAATGTCAATCCAAAGTAAAAAAAAACAATACATTACATTGTACTAATGTTCCACAAAAAAAGTGCAGATGTGTTTAAAATAAAATACTCCCTGTCAAACACTGAACGATGTTCTGACCAGGGGATAAGTACAAAATTTGTGCAAATAATATCAAAGATCGTGCTTCTGTGCAAACAATAATATAAGAAAAAAGCAATGGGTGATATTGTGCTAAATACAAAAATATATATGTATATATATCCAAAGTCCCAAAATTATTAGCAATGTCAATAGTGTAATCAAAAAATATGTCTCAAATATCTCTTCAATCTTTCTTATTTTCTTTTGTCACGTTTTCATTCTACTTCCATATGTAATCCACCACCATTTATGTCCCAAAATAACTCGCCAACTCTCGTTGGTCAGATTATAAACAGCCTTTAGCGCCTTCCCTATTAAGGGAGCAATCCTTTGCAGCGGTCTTTGCTGTGTAATCCTCTGCTGGTTCCAAGGATAAAGGACGATCCCTCAGTAGAAACAATCATTCCCGATATAAGAAAAAGAAAAAGCTTCCCATGGCATAAAATCTTTTAAAACCAATTTCCAGTTTATTTAAAATTATTCCACTCACATTTTTAAAGTGTCACAATTGACACACAGAAACAAGCATAAATTTGTAGCCAGGTGGGCTCTGGCATCCACTCCACTGCAAGCAACAACCCAGTTTAGCCAGATGGCGACACCTGCAATCCAGGTCCTACACGTTTCGTCACTTGACGTCTTTCTGGGGAAACGCGTAGGACAGCTTCTGTACATTATAGAGAGCTACACTCTGGAACCAGCCAAACTTTGATCCATATATAGCCAGCTTAAGACAGAAAGTGCAATACTGGCTTGATTGCAAGATGAAAATAAAGGGAAAAGAAAACTAATGCAGCCACCACATCTAAGAATTTCCATAAATATGGGTCTAACATGTTCCCTTTATGTTTACCTAGATATATCCGTATGGACATTACAGAGAATACATTGTGTGATGCATTCCAGCGCAACTTTTTCTGCTGCAGGCAGATTAGTTCTTTGCCATGGAAGGTAAGTGCTTCTGTTGCCCCTGTTAAATTAACTGTTGCAGTGTTTAGCTGTAGCACTATAAAATAAAAGTAAGCACCAAGTTGTATCTAAAGCCAAAACATTTTCTCCTCTTGTCAAGATTGTTGTCACTCAGAAATTGATAAAATCCAGATATTTTACAGTTGTCATCAGCTCAGCAATAGAGCTGCAAGCTTCCAATTGGGACATCTGTTCTGGTGATAACTGTCCAAGAGGGGATTTCCTTTTATTTGCAGTTTTTGTGTTTCCTGGACATGGACAGGTAAATGTAAACCCCTAAACAAAAGCTACGTCTATCCCTTTTCTTGTACCTCAATGCATTGCACTGGTAAGAAAAGAACAATTAGAAGCAATAGATTTTCTGATGTTTATGCACTTTGGTTTAACTAGGACATGTGCAGAATGCAGGACAACATAATTTTATATAGACCTGTGGTGGTCAACTTACTAAATATAAGGGACCACAGAAGGCCACACAATAGCTTATTATCAAATTGTGGCATTAACCCCTTTGCGCCCACCCTGATGTCCCTTTTAAACAGTTCTGAACTCCCAGGAGACTGGAAGGAATGGTGGTCACATGATAACAAGCAGGTCCCACTGGCTACCGATCTTTAGTCAGGACTGAGAGTTGTCTTTCGCAGGGAGTGAGTGTGCTATCAGCACATAAACATCAGTTACCCAACGACGCATATGAGTGGTATGTGAGCGATTAGAGCCCACCCTTTCCTACCGCACATATGTGTTAGGTGGTGGTAAAGGGGTTAATATGTGGTAAAACAGTATGTGTCTTTTAACTTTCAAGTCCTTTAGCACTCCATTTTCAGATTAGCAGCTTGAAGGGCAGCTCCTGATAGACTCTGCAAGTCCCTACATAAGCAGATCACCTCCTGAAAGTCCATGTAAGCAGAGCTGTACAGGAGGCCAACTTTCCCATAGTTGAAACCTCAGAGCTTCGATTGGCAGCCTCTGCTGCTTATTACATTTGAACCCTGCTGCTGGATTATGGCCGGAACTCAACAGTCAGTGTACAGGTAAGGATTGGCAGCCTGCCCACTGGTGGCTGCCAGCCACATCTCAGCATCAGCACAGTTAAAATGTAAAAAAAAAAAAAAATAGGCTGGTAGGCCATGTGTTTAGGATGAGGGCAAGTGGCATTGCAGTAATAGGCTATAAAATACTTAACATAGTATTTCACCAGAACTTCCCTGGTTCCGTGCTGTTTAATTTGTGATTTGTGATGTGGATAACCCACTACATGTGGCAGTGCAGGGTGATCCCAGTTTAAGGTGATTCTAAAGCCAGAAGGTTTTTACCCTAATGCATTAAAGTGGTTGTAAACCCTGTTACATCACTTTTACCTACAGGTAATAAGGTAAAAAGTGCAGCGCTGAAACTTTGAGTGAACAAAGATGATTGAGTAAATCTCACAATGTTTAATACAAATAATGTGGAGCTCTAATAAGATAAATACTCAGTGATTTTGTATTAAAAAATCGAAAAGAAAACAAATGATTTAAATAAACATTGAGTTCATAGGTAAAGTGGAAAATGTGGTGAATCTGGATGGCCCTTACAGGGACATTCGCCAAGTGTTCATAATATCATTAAGACATCCAAAAATGGTGAATAGATAATAAAACAATATGTGAATGTAGCCCACCACCGATAGGATGAAGGCTTACCAGATGGTTTGAACTCAAAAGGACATACGTCCTATGAGTCAAATCAGGCTGTGTCAGTAGATGCACACTGCCTGGCTTCGGAGTGAGCCTTCAGGTGAGAATAGGAGGAGCTGAGATCGCCAGCTGGGGAACACAGAAGAGGAGGTTCAGGCCTATCTGTACAATACTATTGCACAGAGCATGTAAGTATAACATGTTTGTTATTTAAAAAGAAAAATGCCTTTACAGTGGGGCAAAAAAGTATTTAGTCAGCCACCAATTGTGCAAGTTCTCCCACTTAAAAAGATGAGAGAGGCCTGTAATTGTCATCTTAGGTATACCTCAACTATGAGAGACAAAATGTGGAAACAAATTCAGACAATCACATTGTCTGATTTTTGAAAGAATTTATTTGCAAATTATGGTGGAAAATAAGTATTTGGTCAATATCAAAAGTTAATCTCAATACTTTGTTATATATCCTTTGTTGGCAATGACAGAGGTCAAACGTTTTCTGTAAGTCTTCACAAGGTTGTCACACAGTGTTGCTGGTATGTTGGCCCATTTCTCCATGCAGATCTCCTCTAGAGCAGTGATGTTTTGGGGCTGTTGCTGGGCAACACAGACTTTCAACTCCCTCCAAAGGTTTTCTATGGGGTTGAGATCTGGAGACTGGCTAGGCCACTCCAGGACCTTGAAATGCTTCTTAGGAAGCCACTCCTTCGTTGCCTGGGCGGTGTGTTTGGGATCATTGCCATGCTGAAAGACCCAGCCACATTTCATCTTCAATGCCCTTGCTGATGGAAGGAGGTTTGCACTCAAAATCTCACAATACATGGCCCCATTCATTCTTTCATGTACACGGATCAGTCGTCCTGTTCCTTTTGCAGAGAAACAGCCCCAAAGCATGATGTTGCCATCCCCATGCTTCACTGCAGGTATGGTGTTCTTTGGTTGCAACTTGGCATTCTCTCTCCTCCAAACACGACGAGTTGTGTTTCTACCAAACAGTTCTACTTTGGTTTCATCTGACCATATGACATTCTCCCAATCCTCTTCTGGATCATCCAAATGCTCTCTAGCAAACCTCAGACGGGCCCGGACATGTACTAGCTTAGGCAGGGGGACAAGTCTGGCACTGCAGGATCTGAGTCCCTGCGGCGTAGTGTGTTACTGATGATAGCCTTTGTTATATTGGTCCCAGCTCTCTGCAGGTCATTCACTAGGTCCCCCCGTGTGGTTCTTGGATTTTTGCTCACCATTCCTGTGATCATTTTGAGCCCCAGATCGAGGGAGATTTTTAATGGTCTTTTATGTCTTCCATTTTCTAATTATTGCTCCCACAGTTGATTTCTTCACACCAAGCTGCTCGCCTATTGCAGGTCTACAATTTTGTTTCTGGTGTCCTTCGACAGCTCTTTGGTCTTCACTATAGTGGAGTTTGGAGTGTGACTGTTTGAGGTTGTGGACAGGTGTCTTTTATACGGATAACAAGTTCAAACAGGTGCCATTAATACAGGTAATGAGTGGAGGACAGAGGAGCCTCTTGAAGAAGATACAAGTCTGTAAGAGCCAGAAATCTTGTTTGTGGGTGACCAAATACTTCTTTTCCACGATAATTTGCAAATAAATTCTTTTAAAAATCAGACAATGTGATTGTCTGGATTTGTTTCCATATTTTGTCTCTCATAGTTGAGGTATACCTATGATGACAATTACAGGCCTCTCATCTTTTTAAGTGGGAGAACTTGCACAATTGGTGGCTGACTAAATACTTTTTTGCCCCACTGTACATTCACTTTGATTATGTTGTAGGTTATCTCCAACCAGTTTCAGTGTCCATGCACCAAGAATTTGATGGCAGCATCTTTTAACAACTAATATTTTCCAACCAGCAGGAGCCACGGGGAAATCTTGTTACAATGTTACTGATTGAAACTAAGTAGTATTTCCATTTTTCAATCATGCAGTTGATACTATATATTGAAGGTTTTGACCCCTTGCACACTGGGCGGCTGGCTCCTGTGCATCCGATCTTGGCATCTTAAGCTAGATACACACTATACAATTTTCTTTAGATTTTTTTTTTCCTTTTAGATTTACCAAAACCATATAATATGAGGTCAAACCTTAAGGCTCTGTTTCCACTACTGCGAGTTGTTGTGCGACTTGACACATGTGAAGTCACATGACAAGTCAAAATCCATGTCTTTCAATGGTCCCCGTTCTAATTGGTGGGACTCAAGTTGCAGCGACTCCAAAAAAGGTTTTTGTACTACTTTGTTCCAAATTCAGTGCAACATATTCTCACCAGTCGCGTGACATCACATCAAAACTCACATTGCAAAGTCACACTGTAAATCGTGCAACTTTGGGGTCGCAATAGTTGAAACCGAGCCTAGGAGTTTCAATTTGTATGCAATCAGGCAGGCCCTTGCACTACATGGTTTTGGTAAATCTAAAGGAAATTCAACAACAAGTTGTATAGTGTGTATGGGGTCTTGGTGCACATGGAAGGTACAAGTGCAGTGTTCAGTCGGCTGAAATACGATGCGTCTGCACAGGTACTCAAAGATATTTAAAGAATCCTTACAGCATTCCATTTTAATAGCATCAAAAAATTTTTGCCTTTTCAAATACAGAAGAAATGTAAAGAACACAAAACTACAGTGAGAAATCTTGTTTGTGTTAAAAAAAAAAAAAAGTTTAAACCTGTGTCTATAATCAAAAAAAAAAAATCAGTTTGTTTAGAAATGTTTTTTTTTTTTTTCCAGGACCTGGCACAACAGTTGATGCAGCAACCATCTTTGATATTGAATATTTTAGAAAAGGTAAAAAAAGTGGAGACTAACTTTTGCACCCGTTTAGTTTTTAAAGTTTGTGGGACACAGGAATTTAGAGACTGTTGAGTCATACTGCCACCTACAGCAGAATTTAGGTACTGACAACCCAGAAAGAAAAATGTGGCCAGCCCTATATAAACCCTCCTACTTCCCAGCATGCCTCAGTCAAGGAGGATGGATGACTTTCTCTGCTCAGAACACTTTAATCTTTTTGATAGATTCTGACAAGGTTTATCATCAGGCATAGATGGCATACTTTGCTTGATATGATTCGAGGAACTTGCATCCCAGAAAAATCTCTGGGATGAATCTTGGCCTTTCTGAAAATGGGCGCAGATCAGTATTTGGCCTTAAGCACCATCAAGGGTCAGATCTCGACATTTGCGATCTTCTTCCAAAGATAGCTGGCTTCCCATTCTTGATGAAAAATTCTTGGACAGTGTCTCTCATATGGTTACCCTGTATGCTTTCCTATAGCTCTGTGGGTTCTTCATTTTGTTTCTCATAATACTTCAAAAATTGCCTTTTATACCCATTAGGGATATTCCCCATTGTACTCATATGTTTGTGTTCCTCTGTGTTATCCCCTCTGTAAGGTGAATGTCTGAGTTGGCGGATTTATCCTGCAAAGAACCCCCTTATAGTCATACAAACAGAGAAAGTGGTGTTGAGCCCTAGAGCTTGCTTTGTTGCTTCCTAGGGTTGATTCAGCCTTCCTCCTTAAGCTGGTAACTGTTCCTTCATCCCTTTGTGTGGTTCCAGTTCATCAGAAGGATGAACTGGATGCCTCCATTGCCTTGATTCATGCTGTGCATGTCTACCTTATAACCACTGCTTCCCTTAGACTGAGTCTTTGTCATTCCTGATGTTCCCTGTGAAGGGAAACCTGCTTCTCGTTGTACTATTTCTTGGTGATATTGTCCAAACTTGGACATATGGACTCTGCTACCTTTTCCTGTCAAGGCACACTCTACTAGTCTGTGAGTGCTGCCTGGATTTTCAACATCAAGCTACTGTTTCCGAGTTTTGCAAGGCTGCCACCTGGTCTTCTGTTCATACATTCTTCAAGTCTTATCAGGTGGATGTTCTAATCTCATTTGATGCTAGCTTTGTGAGTAAGGTCCTTCAGGCAGCGCTTTGAGTTGCAGGCAGTTGGTTTTGTTTTTATGGAAATTCTCATGACTAGTGTGCTGCTTGGGATCCAGTGAATAGGGGAATAGGATCTGGAGAGGGGTTAAAGTTTGGTTTGATAAAGGGGGGTGTCCTTTGCGCAGAAATGCATGGCCACCCCCCCTGATGGAGTGACATCATCCTCAGTTCTTCCCAGAGCCTATGCTGATCTCCACCAGCCAGCGACTGCTACCCAAATGACGGTGACAGGCCTGCAGCTTGCGTTCCACCCTGGATTCTGCCTGGTGGTTCCCTCATCTACCAACAGCTTCCTTGCATATCTCTGCCTAACATCAGCCACCTGCCTGCCAAGCTCTGCTCACTTACCAACTACTTGCCACAAGTGAAGGGAAGTTTAGGAGTAACCCACAGTCTTCCAGTGTTCCACTTTGCAGCCTTTTCAGCCATTCTCCACCTCTCACTACCAGCTTCCTTGCTGAACTTTGTTTATCCCTTGCACAATTCCAGCTGCTTGCCTGCCAAGCTCTGCATCTTACATAGTAACATAGTAGGTGAGGTTGAGAAAAGACACAAGTCCATCAAGTCCAACCTATGTGTATAATTATATGTAAGTATTACATTGTATATCCCTGTATGTTGCGGTCATTTAGGTGCTTATCTAATAGTTTTTTGAAAATATTGATGCCCCCTGCTAAAAACCACTGCCTGTGGAAGGGAATTCCACATCCTTGCTGCTCTTACAGTAAAGAACCCTCTACGCAGTTAAAGGTTAAACCTCTTTTATACTAATTTTAGTGAGTGGCCATGTGTCATATTAAACTCCCTTCCGCGAAAAAGTTTTTTATCCCTATTGTGGGGTCACCAGTATGGTATCTATATATTGAAACCCTATCTCCCTCTCAAGCATCTCTTCTCCCATAGAGAATAAGTTCAGTGCTCGCAACCTTTCTTCATAAATAATATCCTTCAGACCCTTTTTTTTATTCTCCCACTGCATGGGAGAATAAAAATTTTGCCCAGAGTTCTTAAGTATTGGTGCTTGTGTCTTTGTTGCATAGTTACAAAGTTAGTCAGGTTCAAAAAAGACACAAGACCATTTAGTTTAACCAATAAAAAAAAAAACATACAATCCCATACACAATCCTATACCCACAGTTCTTCCAGAGGAAGGTGAAAAACCCAAGCATCGCATGATCCAATTTGCTACAGCAGGGGAAAAAAATTCCTTCCTTATCCCCCGAGAGGCAATCGGATTTTCCCCAGATCAACTTTACCTATAAGTGTTAGTACCCAGTTATTTTATGTACATTTAGGAAAGAATCCAGGCCTTTTTTAAAGCAATCTACTGAGCTGGCCAGAACCACCTCTGGAAGGAGTCTATTCCGCATTTTCACAGCCTTTACTGTGAAGAAACCTTTCTTCTATAGGAAAGTTTGTATAGGGGGGGCGAGATTTAAAGTGGATGTAAACCCAATGTCATCCTTTCTAAACTACTGCCATAGGGGTTATCTATAAGGATATACATGCCTCCTGCATGTATCTTTACCTGTCAAATGTCTCCTCTCTGTCTGTTATGAGTCCCGAAAAACTGCAGATTCTGTGGGTGGGTCTGTTGTCTGGAGCTCGGTGGGTGGAGTTGTGATATCAGTAGACTCCCCGCCCATCCCTACACTCCCCTTGTCAGTATGCATTTTCTCCTGTGTATTAATTACACTGAACTTCTGCTATGATCTCTAACATCCAGTGAAAAGACAGGAAAGTAACCACATGACTTCAGCATGCCAAATCATGCGGAGGTGTGGAACAGCCAATCCTTGCAGAGCTGCTGAAGAATGGAGTGGGGGTGGGAATTAAAAAATAATGCATGTCTTAGGCTAGTGCGCCAGATATGTAAATCACCTGTCACTCACAGCAAAGTTTTTCTCTGTCAAGTTTTATCTCACTGAACAATAAGAGGATTGCTCAGAGATGGATTAACTCTGTGTGGCAAGACTGGGCTCAAATGATATGAAATCTTATACTCTACAGTATGACATCAAAATGTGCATTTGTTTTATAAAACAGTTTGTGTGTACAGTCTCAGAGCTCCCTAGTGGCCACTGCAGAAACCTTGTGTGGAGCTGGACTATGTGGTCCCCATTTCCCTCTAGTCCTTACCCCAGCAATCCCTTCCTTCACCTGTTTCTTTGCTAGGCCTAGTCTCCAAATACCTGCCCTAGAAAGTATTGGTGTTGGATGTGAATTTTACCCATTGGTCATGTGTATAACTCCTGATATTTTTCTTTGGCCCTCTTGACTGACTTTTCCTTTACATTTCAGCAGGCAGTGCAGCTACACTCTCACATTCAGCTAAGCTGAAATTTCCTGTGTTACATTAGGAGCAAAGTGTCAGTTTTGGTGTAAGAACTGGATTTTCCTAAAAGTTTCCTGTAATCTGATTTGTGGACGAGGAAGGGAAAAAAGAATGCAGCACCCCATCATGCCTTACATGCATTATGTATACTGTATATATTCTGTAAAATGTTTTATATATTTATTTTCTAGACTGTTAATCATCCATTATGCCGAACATACCCTCCTTCTTTGCAGTACAGAAGATTGTTCTTGCTGGAGTTGATCAAGAAGGTGATTATCTGTGAAAATGTAAATGACTTCCTAAAGTGATCCTGTTGTGGTAAAAGAAATGAAATAGAAATACTTGTATTGATGTAAATGTAAAAGTACTGGATGCCTTTGATGCCCACTTTATAGAATTTTTGCTCCTTTGCTAAGAAAAATTGCTTGAAGGGTCTTCACATCCGACACACTTCCAAGCTCTTGGTTGCCTGCCACATTCTGTGATTGCTCTCACTAGTCACTATCCATCATAAGGATAAAACCTAAGCTTCATACAGTGCTCAGCATACATAAGTACACCCCTTTTTGAAAAGTTAGATTTTAATCAATATCTCAATGAACACAAGAACAATTTACAAAATTTTGACAAAATTGAGTTTTGTAGAAAAATTCTTTAGCTCCATTACATGAAAATAAGGTTAATAATATAACTTGGATTACAAAATCTTCAGCTTTATTCAAATTAGTTGATGTAAAAGTTTATACACCCCACAACAAACTACTACATCTAGTATTTTGTATGACCTCCATGATTTGTAAGGACAGCACCAAGGCTTCTAGGCATGGAATGAACAAGTTGGTGACATATTGCAACATCTATCCTTTTCCATTCTTCAAGAACGATCCCTTTTAGAGCCTGGATGCTGGATGGGGTGATGCTTAACTTGTCTCTTCAGAATTCCCCATAGGTGTTCGATTGGGTTCAGATCAGGAGACATACTTGGCCACTGAATCACTTTCACCCTGTTCTTCAGAAATGCAACAGTGGCCTTAGATGTGTGTTATGGTTCATTGTCCTGTTGGAAAAGTGCATGGCAACCAAGGGCACGGAGTTGCCCTTGGTTGCTCTTTCAATATAGAGCAGTACATCTGTGAATCATGATGCCATCAAGGAAATGTAGCTCCCCGACACCAACAGCACTCATGCAGCCCCACAGAAGGACACTTGCACTAACATACTCCTCACCTTTGCAACACCATATAGTTTTGAAGCCATCAGTTCCAAAAACATTTATGTTGGTCTCATCACTCCAGATTACAGAGTCCCAGTAGTCTTCTTCTTTTTCAGCATGGGCCCTGGCAAATTCTTGGCTGGCTTTTTTGTGCATGGGCTTTAGGAGAGGCTTCCTTCAGTGACGACACCCATGCATGCCATTCCTCTGCAGTGTACGCCGTATTGTGTCGGGGAAACAATCACCCCAGTTTGGCTTTCTACTTCTTTAGCTAACTGCAGTGACCTTGCATGGCGATTTAGTTCAACCCTTCTCATCAGAAGACACTCCTGTCAAGGTGTTAACTTCTGTGGGCATCTCTGTGAGATGGTTGCAGTTCCATCTTTGTTAATTTTTTGTATTACCTTTGCTACAGTATTCTGCTGATCTTCTTGTAACCTTTCTTGTGTAAAGAAATTATTTTCTTTCTCAGGCCTTTTGTCATGGGAAGGGGTTTTCTTTGTCAAGTAAATCCCTTTTAGGCCTCATGCACACGGGATGTTAAAATAACGTTATGAAAATGCCAGTAGCTTTGCAGTGTTTTTTTTTAACCTTTTTCAACGTTTTTGCAATAGCGTTTTTTAGCGTTTACTAGCATTCTTAGCGTTTTTCTGCGTCAGCATTTTTTAGCGTTTTTTTTTTTTCAATGGATCAAAAACGTTAAAAGACGTTGGTGAACGACGTTTTTGAGCGTTTATCAGCGTTAGAGCGTTTTTACAGCTGAAAAATCATTTGATGGCCGGCGGGAAGTGGCTAAGTGACCCTGACTCAAGTGTTATTGTAAATAATAAACACATTTCAAATGAACCCTTACATGATCAAGGATAACTGAAACCTAGATGCCCAGGGAAAAGCTAACCGTATGCAACAATATGCAATACAATAACTCGGTGAGATACAAGCTGCTACTGACTGCCTTCTTCTAACCTGAGGTGCACTGTCCCCCTGTAATAGATTGTAAGGTGCCTTTTTTTTGTAATACCCAATTAATGTGCCATTATTAAAAATGTGTGGACAATATGACCGCCTCTGCCTCACATTAATCCGCGCCTTGGGATCACTCCGCAATCTAATGCAGCTGACTAAAGCAGCTACTTTGAAAAATTAAACATATAATCATACAATAAGTCTAAAATCATAAACAACACGCCAAGTCTCTGACAATAATACTTATTAAAGCAGCGCTAAGTGTCCGTTGTTGCATAACACTATTTATAGAGCAAATGTTGAAGAGACAGGAAAGTTCAAAAATAAAGTTGTGGTCTGTGGATATGAAGATGTGCGTATAAATCCTTCCACCAGTGATGATCACCGCGTGAGGGGGTCACCCCCCGTGAGAATGCACTCACCACAATTTTTTAAAACACAAGCCTTTGGATAATAATCTTTGAGAGCCTCTCCGTTTCCTTAGTTCAACCACCAGGTGGTGCAGTAACCTCTCGGCAAATGTAACATAGGGAGAGAAATAAATGCTATATAGCGTAATATTGCTTATGAAAGTTTATTGAGTAATGCACAACATTACACTCCCCCCGTTAAAATCTGCGTACCAGATAAAAGTATATTAGAGCATTTGAAAAGTGCACTGTGCCTGTTAATTCGACCTCCGGGAGGAACGCCGGGATGCGCGCTGTAAGCAGCTGGTCTTTTTCGCTTCCTGGTTTCCTTCCGTGGAACGCACACGTCACTTCCGGTAGATTGCGACCCTGACGTGTGCGTTCCACGGAAGGAAACCAGGAAGCGAAAAAGACCAGCTGCTTACAGCGCGCATCCCGGCGTTCCTCCCGGAGGTCGAATTAACAGGCACAGTGCACTTTTCAAATGCTCTAATATACTTTTATCTGGTACGCAGATTTTAACGGGGGGAGTGTAATGTTGTGCATTACTCAATAAACTTTCATAAGCAATATTACGCTATATAGCATTTATTTCTCTCCCTATGTTACATTTGCCGAGAGGTTATTGCACCACCTGGTGGTTGAACTAAGGAAACGGAGAGGCTCTCAAAGATTATTATCCAAAGGCTTGTGTTTTAAAAAATTGTGGTGAGTGCATTCTCACGGGGGGTGACCCCCTCACGCGGTGATCATCACTGGTGGAAGGATTTATACGCACATCTTCATATCCACAGACCACAACTTTATTTTTGAACTTTCCTGTCTCTTCAACATTTGCTCTATAAATAGTGTTATGCAACAACGGACACTTAGCGCTGCTTTAATAAGTATTATTGTCAGAGACTTGGCGTGTTGTTTATGATTTTAGACTTATTGTATGATTAAATGTGCCATTATTATTGCACAAGATCTGTGTGTACTGCTTTTTCATTGTTTGAGTAATGGATACTCTTCATGCCACTACAATGGCTGTAATTTCCCAACTGAACTGGGATGACCTAATTGTGAACAAATTAAATAGAATAAATGACTATGTCAGTTTCATAAATGACAAATATTTCTAGGCTAAAAAATGAGATGGGAAAATGTGAAAAACTAAGATACTGAAAATTGCAAATAGGCTTATGCCTATTTGACCCCTGATATTTCCCATCGGTAGCTGAAGCAGATCGGGACAGAAAATGGATGCAGGGATTTTAGTTTTAGGGTGTACTTACACTTTAAGGCACGTGGCAGCATTACCATATGTTACTGTATATAAAATATACCTGTAATCTCCATTGGCCTAGTCAGGTCAAGATCAAATCACTTCTGGCTGCCAGGAGCATTATGAGTGTTTAAAGCCGAAGTCCAGACAGATATTAATACACAAATTGTGTATTCTTAAAATAAAATAATTTGAATGAAGCATAAATACCTGATTTCATCCTGATATTCACTACTTCTCATTTTGTACACAGGAGTAGCCCAACTGGGAGAGGGAGGGGCAGCACTAGCATTGGGCTCTGGTGCACATGCTGATTGGAGGTGAGAGCAGAGTGAGCTTAGTAGGTGACTTTTCAGTGTGTTGCTGCTCATTTGTCCACTCAGCAAGATGCGGTTGGGGTGGTGACTCTGCTCTATTCATAAAACAGAGAAATTGGTGTCACTCTTTTTTAGCCTAGGTTTCTGACTTTCTCCTGCTAATAATTTCTCTAGTGATACATCCTAGAATTATATTTATTTTCCCCACTGCCTGGTCACAATGTTTGCTCAAATTGCAATCAGCATACATTTCCCATGATACTTATGCACTCTGCAGTGTAGCTGTGCATCATGGGAAATGTAGTTCCAAAACATCTGGGGTGCCAAGGTTCACCATAACTGTCCTAGGTGCATTATTGTACATTTAGAAACATTGAACTGCACTTTTCTCTGCTTTTGACCATTTTTCCAGCAATACCAAAGCATGTTCCATATTACAGACACCTCCAGCAATTGCCACCATATTGCACACCTATACAGTGGGGATGGAAAGTATTCAGACCCCCTTAAATTTTTCACTCTTTGTTATATCGCAGCCATTTGCTAAAATCATTTAAGTTGACATTTTTGCAGATTTATTAAAAAAGAAAAACTGAAATATCACATGATCCTAAGTATTCAGACCCTTTGCTCAGTATTTAGTAGAAGCACCCTTTTGATCTAAAACAGCCATTTTTTTGGGAGAGATGCAACAAGTTTTTCACACCTGGATTTGGGGATCCTCTGCCATTCCTGCTTGCAGATCCTCTCCAGTTCTGTCAGGTTGGATGGTAAACGTTGGTGGACAGCCATTTTTAGGTCTCTCCAGAGATGCTCAATTGGGTTTAAATTAGGGCTCAGGCTGGGCCATTCAAGAACAGTCACAGAGTTGTGAAGCCACTCCTTCTTTATTTTAGCTGTGTGCTTAGGGTCATTGTCTTGTTGGAAGGTAAACCTCCGGCCCAGTCTGAGGTCCTGAGCACTCTGGAGAAGGTTTTTGTCCGGGATATCCCTGTACTTGGCCGCATTAATCTTTCCCTCGATTGCAACCAGTCGACCTCTCCCTGCAGCTGAGAAATAACCCCACAGCATGATGCTGCCACCACCATGCTTCACTGTTGGGACTGTATTGGACAGGTGATGAGCAGTGCCTGGTTTTCTCCACACATACCGCTTAGAATTATGGCCAAAAAGTTCTATCTTGGTCTCACCAGACCAGAGAATCTTATTTCTCACCATCTTGGAGTCCTTCAGGTGTTTTTTAGCAAACTCCATGCAGGCTTTCATGTGTCTTGCACTGAGGAGAGGCTTCCGTCAGGCCACTCTGCCATAAAGCCCCGACTGGTGGAGGGCTGCAGTGATGGTTGACTTTCTACAACTTTCTTCCATCTCCGGACTGCATCTCTGGAGCTCAGCCACAGTAATCTTTGGGTTCTTCTTTACCTCTCTCACCAAGGCTCTTCTCCCCCGATAGCTCAGTTTGACCGGACAGCCAGCTCTAGGAAGGGTTCTGGTCGTCCCAAACGTCTTCCATTTAAGGATTATGGAGGCCACTGTGCTCTTATGACCTTAAGTGCAGCAGAAATTTTTTTGTAACCTTGGCCAGATCTGTGCCTTGCCACAATTCTGTCTCCGAGCTCTTCAGGCAGTTCCTTTTGACCTGATTTTCATTTGCTCTGACATGCACTGTGAGCTGTAAGGTCTATTATAGACAGGTGAGTGGCTTTCCTAATCAAGTCCAATCAGTACAATCAAACACAGCTGGACTAAAATGAAGGCGTAGAACCATCTCAAGGATGATCAGAAGAAATGGACAGCACCTGAGTTAAATATATGAGTGTCACAGCAAAGGGTCTGAATACTTAGGACCATGTGATTATTTCAGTTTTTCTTTTTTAATAAATGTGCAAAAATGTCAACAATTCTGTGTTTTTCTGTCAATATGGGGTGCTGTGTGTACATTAATGAGGAAAAAAATGAACTTAAATGATTTTAGCAAATGGCTGCAATATAACAAAGAGTGAAAAATTTAAGGGGGTCTGAATACTTTCCGTCCCCACTGTATATCCTCAGCAAATTTTTATTTATATCACTTAGAAACATTAAATAGAACAGGACCTAGCACAGAGCCGTGTGGTACACCACTATCGACTGATCTCTGTTCTGAATGAACCACATTCTGATATCGCCTCTTCAGCTAACTGCATATCCACTAAAGGGATTCTAAAGGCATATTTTTATTTTTTTTAATTAAAATAAATAAAAACATGTTCTACTTACCTGATTTGTGCAGTGGTATTGCAGAGAGCGGCCCTTTACCTCCTCTTCTGGGATCCCCTGCCAGGGCTGTCAGCTTCTCATGACAAGCCCTGTGCTATGGTGGTGGGCACGCTTCTGATCCAGGCTGTGTGCGATCATAGATACACACAGCACAGCTTGTCCATGCCCCTCACTCTCTCCTCACAGGATTTGACTGACTGGTATTGGAAAGCTTGTACAGCATACATTGTTTTTAATTTGTAGAAGGTATAGTACAGTTTCTATGAAAGGAGGAGCTGGTTAAAAAATGGTAGGCATAGCAAGGTACAGTAGATAAGTGCCTCTCACAGCTCCACCGGCTCTATTGACTCCTACCACAGCAGGAAATTATGGCAGTGGTGTTAGCAGGGGTCAATGGAGGAGCATTTCAGCTAATAGAGGAGACAACAATGGAAGAGACACATCCATCTGACTGTAAGTATGTCCCTCGTGCTGAGAGATGGTGCATTTAGTAATGGAGGAGATTCACAGAAGAGAGAATAAGGTGCATGTGAGCTCCGTAAGGGCAATAATGATTCACATGTCCATCTAGGCCATGGACCCAGTATTTTTATTGTAACTGTGTTTTTCTTCAGTAAGGCAGAATTAAATTAAAGTAAATATAAATGATAAAATTCTCTTCTTTTTTTTTTGTTTTCTTTGCAGCATGAAAGTACTGAAGCAGAACCTCACGATGGATTATACAATGCGCTTGCTGAAGTATTAAACACAGAACAAACTACAAAGTGCTACAAAAGTTATTTTCTGGTATGTGGACACTTTTGTTTCCTAACAGTTGTTCAATACATATTTTTATATTTTTTCACCTGTTTATGGCACATGTGGTATTGATTTTCACAAGGATGTGGTGAATATGTATGATACGTAACACTATACTAATGTAGACTAATATAGCTGCATCACTTACTACTGACCCCCAAACTCTGTGTGACTTACTACTGACCCCTGAACTCTGCATGACTTACTGAGATTCAGAGGCCAGTAGTGACACAGAAAGCAGTAGTAAGTTAAATAGTTAGGTTGAAAAAAGACACAAGTCCATGTAGTTCAACCAATAAAGAAAAAAAAAAACATACAATACCATATACACAATCCTATACCCACAGTTGATCCAGAGGAAGGCAAAAAACCCAGCAAAGCATACTCCAATTTGATACAGCAGTTCAAACAAATTCCTTTCTTATCCCCCAAGAGGCAATTGGATATTTCCTGGATCAACTTTACCTATAAATGTCAGTACCTAGTGATTTTATGTACATTTAGGAAGGTGAGAGTAGTAGTAAGTGACCTTCTGTTTCACAGTTTAAACAACCCTCATTGCATACCTCTGTTCTGTTCTGCTTCTTCCTGGCCTCTTCACAGTACTCACTGTACTGCAGAGAAATTGCTGTGTCATTATGGTGACATTGTACTGCTGTCACGGTGATCATGTACAATGGCTGGTTGCTCTGATATCACTGTCTCTGATCACCACAGCAGTACAATGTCACCAGACCAGTGCTGCCAGTCATTATCCCTAATCACCGCCATCCACTCAGTGACCCTAAACACCGCCGTACCAGTCACTGTCCCTAATCACCGCCGTACCAGTCAGTGTCCCTAATCGCCGCCACATCATTCATCATTCATAGTGTCGTCATAAGCACTTGTTCACATGTATGATGCTTTCTGAAGAATTATCAGTGTTCAGATCACTCTTCAGAGAGCATTTGACAGGCATTGAGGAAGTCTTGTATCGCCTCCTCACCACCTGTTTTAACCCCTTGCACCCCACACATGAACCCCCATTCATTTGAATGCAACATGATCGGTTGGGCATACAGGAGGTATCATTCCTGCCACAGCTGCAAAGCATTGCAGCCACAGCATGTGTACACCCCCGACTGCTGCCTCTGCAGCTAAAGGAGTTATCCATTAAGGGGTAGTAAAACTGCAACTCAACCGCAACATTTTACTGCCCACCAACCTCATGTATGAGCAAGCCCTAATAGTGAAGCCAGTCCCAGTTCTCTGATCACCTCCACATCACACCAGCCACAGTATCGCCAGACCAGTGTTGCTAGAATCAGTGTTCCTGACTGCCATCACACCAAACCAGTGCAGACCCCAACCCCAATCTTGGTTTGATCAGATGCTTTTAAGGGCAGAGGAGACATCTGGGGTCTAGTAGACCCCAGATCTCTCCATAAAGAGTACCGCCTATTTCTGTCGCAAGGGATGTTTACATTCCTTGTGACAGCGATAAAAGTGATTTCTCTGTCGTTCATCGACGGACACAGCGCCTCCCTAATCTTGACCATTGGGTTATATCGCCTCTGCAGGAGTAGGACTTAGCAGAACAAAAAACACCTGGCTACGCCCATGGGCTGTCCTCAGTTTATAACCCCCTCCCTGCTCTAGGTATTCAGTTTTTTTCTGTCTAGTCAGGAGTAAGGACCTAGCTCCTTTCTGGGATCTTCTGGTCCCAGCAAATTTTACTTTTTGTCTCTTTTTTTCCCATGCATTTTCTCCTGGGAGATCTGCAATCAACTGCCGGGCTGGGCGACAGACTGGATAATCTAGATCCAGTGGTCTCCCTAGTCCAGCCAGCGAGTGCGTGCAGGCAGCAGCTATGTGCTAGGTCGGCCACGACGTAGCCTCAACGGACGGAGGCGTTCCCGCGAGTTAAACGTCCCGCAGGCAAACAATTTTTTGGGGGGCACACCCTAAAAGATGCATCAAAGATAGTGCAGCCATAAGACCATACAGCAGAACAAAATATTACAGCGCACAAATGCATAAAAGACATTTACCTCCTGCAAGGCTAGTTTAAAACACCTAAACATTTTCAAAAAACATTATCAAAAAATATGGGGATTTGGTCACACCATATTGCTATATGGTGCTAAGCCCACTTACTGCGACAAAGTACCCCATGATTAGTGGGTCCTACACTATCCATAGACTGGGAGATCCTGCTTCTCTGAACCATGAGAGCAATACACTCTTCTATATGAACTTTGAGGTCTCCACTCATGACACAAGTGGACACTTAATGAGGGAGTGGGGTGCTCCTCACCCAAAAGGATTTGGTCAGAATCCATACAATAGACAAAATATTTGGGGGGCACACCCTAAAAGATGCATTAAAGATGGTGCAGCCATAAGACCATACAGCAGAACAAAATATTACAGCGCACAAATGCATAAAAGACATTTACCTCCAGCAAGGCTAGTTTAAAACACCTCTACATTTTCAAAAAACATTATAAAAAAAAATGGGGATTTGGATAATTTTTTGATAATCTTTTTTGAAAATGTTTAGGTGTTTTAAACTAGCCTTGCTGTGGAGGTAAATGTCTTATTGCATGTATGCGCTGTAATATTTTCTTCTACTGTACGGTCTTATGGCTGCACCATCTTTAATGCATCTTTTAGCCTGTGCCCCCCAAATATTTTGTTTGTCTATTGCATGGATTCTGACCAAATCCTTTTGGGTGAGGAGCACCCCACTCCCTCATTAAGTACCTCTCATTAGTGTCCACTTGTGTCATGGGTGGAGACCTCAAAGTTCTCCCATATAGAAGAGTGTATTGCTCTCATGGTTCAGAGAAGCAGGATCTCCCAATCTATGGATAGTGTAGGACCCACTAATCATGGGGTACTTTGTCGCAGTAAGGGGGCTTAGCACCATATAGCAATATGGTGTGACAAAATCCCCATATTTTTTGATAATGTTTTTTGAAAATGTTTAGGTGTTTTAAACTAGCCTTGCTGGAGGTAAATGTCTTTTTTGCATGTGTGCGCTGTAAATGTCTTGCAGGGTCGCATACGAACGGGCTCTGGTCCGAGTCGCAGCGGTCCCTTGGCCGACAGCCTCCCACTTCAGTGGCGAGGAGTTCTGTCTGGAGGGTTACCTGCACCATGGATCAGTAAGTACAGTTCCCCCTTTCCCCCTTTGTGCGGTTTGGGATGGACGCGGGTACCCTCCAGGGATGGTCGGACCTGTCTTCAGGATCCCTCCTTCCATCCTAACGTCCCCTGGTTAAACTGGGCTTCCCTCTTCCCACACAGATTGATGGGAGTCCCAGGGCAGGCAGCAGAGACCCCTGGGGGTCTCCCCTGCCATTTCCCTTCTGGGTGGTATGTGTACTGCCCTGGCGGTATGGGGGGGTGCATCAGTGCAGAGGGTGCAGCGGAGACTCCTGGATGCATGCCACGCTGTGTGTGTGCAGTGTGAGGTAGTGTGCAGTTTGGGGGTACTAGTGCAGAGGGCACAGCGGTGTCCCCTTAAATGTTCACCCTGCCTGGTGGTACAGTACCTTTTTAGAAGGGGGTCACCTTGCAGAGGGTGCAGCCATGTGGAAGGCACAGAGAGGATCCTGGCAGCGTGCTTCAGCATGTCAAAGGGCCGGCGGACACATTTTTGAGTGGTCTGATGACATCACGTGCTGGTCTGGCTGGTCTCCGGCTGGTGGCCATGTTTGTGTAGCCAATGTCACGGCGGCCATTTTTCGTTAGTCTAGTGAGACACTAGAGACGGCCAGAACCTCTTGGAGATGTCAGAGACCCTCCTCTTCCTCCACTATGCTTCTCTTCCTGTCCCGGGATATATGAAATGGACGCCGACATTGGTGTTGCTGGGTCCGAGTTCTGTGCTCCTCCGTTTGGTAGGGTGAGTCTTTGGGGGTCCTTGTGTATCTTCCTCTCTGCTGATAGGTACCCTGGTTATTGGGGTGTCCCTTAGTGGTGCCAAAGTTCCTTTGTACTACAGGGTCTTCTTCCTTATGGATCCTCAGGGTCACATCTCACCCACTGATCCCCTCATGGAGGTGGCAGGTCCCTCGGAACCCCAGCTTCCCATGGTTGCACTGACGGCGGTCCTTGAGTCATTAGTATCCCGGGTGGAAGTAGCGTGTGGGCAAAGACCCGGGAGAAAGTGTCCCCCGCCTTCCCCTGCTCAGTCTGTTTCATCTGATTCTGAGCCTGATGCCTCCGGGGATGTGGCCCGTCCAGGGGGGTGTAATATCTCGCCCCCTGACCCGTCCGATAGTGAGGATGAGTCCTCTTCGGTCTCAGCAGCGAGTGAAAAAGTGCTGGTGGACGCACTTGTTACTGCGGTGCGGGAGACTCTAAAGATGGGTGATGTGGCTGACAGGGCCACAGGCGTGGCTGTGTCTTTTGGTACACATAAGTCACCTCGCACATCAAGGGTGTTTCCTTATCTGCTTTATTTTGATATAGGTTTACCTATAAGGAATGGGAACAGCCAAAATCACCCTTTGTGGTCCCCAAACGTTTCTCAGTACACTACTCCTTTGAAGAATCACTTTTAAAAAAGTGGACTACCCCACCAGTGGTGGACCCTCCTGTTTCCAGGTTAGATAAGGCAACCATGATCCCAGTAAAGGAATCTTGTCCTTTAACCACTCAAGCCCTGGACCATATGGCTGGCCAAAGACCAGAGCACTTTTTGTGATTCGGCACTGTGTCGCTTTAACTGACAATTGTGCAATTGTGCGACATGGCTCCCAAACAAAATTGACGTCTTTTTTTCCCCACAAATAGAGCTTTCTTTTGGTGGTATTTGATCACCTCTGCGATTTTTATTTTTTGCGCTATAAACAAAAAAAGAACGACAATTTTGAAAAAAAAACACATTATTTTTTATTTTTTGCTATAATAAATCTCCCCAAAAAATATATAAATAAACTTTTTTTTTCCTCAGTTTAGGCTGATACATATTCTTCTACATATTTCTGGTAAAAAAAACTCGCAATAAGCGTTTATAAAGTTATAGCGTCTGCAAAATAGGGGATAGTTTTATGGCATTTTTATTAATAATTTTTTTTTTTTTAACTAGTAATGGCAGTGTTCTGCGTTTTTTAAAATCATTTATTTATTTTTTTATCGTGACTGCGACATTATGGCGGACACATCGGACAATTTTGACACATTTTTGGGACCATTGTCATTTTACAGTGATCAGTGCTATAAAATTGCACTGATTACTGTAAAAATGACACTGGCAGTGAAGGGGTTACCACTAGCTGGATACGAAGGGGTTAAGTGTGTCCTAGGGAGTGATTCTAACTGTGGGGGGGCGTGGGCGTGGCTCCCTGTGACACGTCATAGGGAGCTGTGATCAGTGACAGTGTCACTAGGCAGAACGGGGAGATGCTTGTTTACATTAGCATCTCCCCGTTCTTCATCTCCGTGAGATGATCGCGGGTATCCCTGTGGACATCGCGGGACCAGCGATCCTACTCACGGAGCTCGCGGCGGGCGCACGCACAAGATGGCACGGCGGCAAATTACAGGTACGCCCATTTGCGCAGCCGTGCCATTCGGTCGGCAAGCGGTTAAGGACCCGGCTGACTGGAAAGCGAAGGCCGTGGCACGCAGCATGTTTACTATGGCTGGGTCGCCATTGCGTCCAGTCTTGGCCTCTGCCCTGGTGTCGCAGACCCTAACTGAATGGGAAAAGGTTTTGCACCAGGGTCTAGGTAGCGAGCAGGTTCCCGCTGCTTATGATTCAGCGGACCAGTTGGTCCATGGGCTACAGTATATTTGTGATGCAGCTCCTGTGCTGTCCAAGCTTCTATTACAGCGGTGGTGATTCGACGTGTGCTGTGGCTTAAGGATTGGTCGGCAGACGAAGCCTCTAAAAAAGCTCTCATTCATCTGCCCTTTCAAGGCGTGTCACGGGGGAAAGAGTACCTTCCTGCCTCAATCTAGGAAAGGGAAGGAGCCTCGTTGCAGATGGGGGGCCTTCCTTCTCAGCCCATAAGAAATTCTTCCGGGCTCCTGGGTCGGACAAGGGAAACAGATCTCTCAAGTCATCCCCGGGAAGTTCCAAGTAATCCAAGTAATTCCAAGTAATCTTGCACTGGTAAGCCTAGAGCAGGCTTCTCCGGATCCACTAACAAGACTCCTTCAGCATGAAGGTCTGCCCTCACCCATTGCTGGGGTGGGGGGACATATTCACTGGTTTCCAGATTCATGGACCTCCCTCGTGAGCGTCAAGGGGGTCCATGAATTGAACCTTTTGTGGGTACCAAAGAAGGGGGACAGAATTTGTCCACTTCGGGGGGCCCTGTCTCTCCTTGTGTGGGTATAATTCCTGTAAAGGTTCGGGTGACGTCCAAACTACCCAAGGTCCCCTCTACTCCTGTCCAGGAAATTGGGCTACCTGGGTCTGACTCTGGAGTGAATGCTGACCAGGTTAGTAGTTTTTAGTCTCAAATGTCGGCCCCTTCAGCAGGTTCAGTTCAACGGAAAGTAACTGAGGCTCGTGGCAACCTCGCCAGTTCCTCTGGTAGATGCCGCAGTCGTCCTAGTGTCACTGCGGGGACCAACACCTTCCTCTTCTGCAGTGCCTGCAAAGGACCGAGGACAAAAGTCTGCTGGTGGCCGTAAACATCCCTTGGAAGCTACTTCTAAAAGAGGACCAGTTGTACCGAGGGCTGAGCTTCCATCCTGCTTTACAGTAACTGGTTTTAATGGCCTAGCCATTGAAAGCCAGGTACTGAGAGATAGAGGTCTGTCGGGATCAGTGATCCCTACTATGGTGAAGGCGTGGAAAGCGTACATTTCTTGGTGTGAGTTGATTGGCGTTCATCCTCGATCCTTTTCTGTGGCTCAGATCTTAGCTTTTCTTCAACAGGGCGTTGGCTTTGAGCACCATCAAGGTCCAGGTGTCTGCCTTAGCAGTCTTCTTTCAGCGACCCCTAGTCACTCACTCTTTAGTTCGTACCTTCATTCAAGGAGTCCGGCATGTGGCTCCGCCGGTACGATCTCTTTTGCCGCCATGGGATTTAAACTTGGTGTTATCGGTTCTCCAAAAACCTTCATTCAAGAATATTCAGGAGATTCCCTTACCTACATTGTCCCAGAAGGTGGCTTTCCTGGTGGCTATTACCTCGGGCCGCAGGGTTTCGGAATTGGCGCGGCATTATTCTGTCGTAGTCCCTATTTAGTACTCCATAGGGATAAAGTGGTTCTTCGTCCCTGTCCATCATTTTTGCCCATAGTTGTCTCTGACTTCCACTTGAATGAGAACATTGTGTTGCTGTCCTTGTGTCCCAAGCCGGCTCATCCCAAGGAATTTGCATTGCATACCTTGGACGTGGTTCGTACAATTCGGGTGTATCTGGAATCCACTGAGTCCTTCCAGAGGTCAGACTCACTTTTTTAGTTACACAAGGACCAAGGAACGGGCTGGCCGCTTCTTCGGCTACCATCTCCAGATGGATCAGACAGACTGTGACTCAGGCCTATTCTATTAAGGGTTGGGTTCCTCCTTTCCCTGTCACGGTGCATTCTACTCGGGCGCTTAGTACTTCTTGGGTCTTCCGTCATCAAGCATCAATATCACAGGTTTGCAAGGCGGCCACTTGGTCGTCAGTGCATACCTTCACTAAATTCTATAAAGTAGATATTTTGGCATCTGCGGATGCTTCTTTTGGCCGCATGGTTTTGCAGGCTGCTGTTTAAGAGGGGGGTTCCCTCATAAGGGGTGTTTTTTCTTTAAACCTTTTTTGTTTCAGATGGGGCTCCTGTGACCCGGTTAAGGCTCCTGTGTCCTGGTTAGGGCTCTTGTGGTTAGCCTTAGGTTATTTTGCCCACCTCTCATTTTTCTTTGGCACTGCTTTTGGACGTCCCATTGGTCAAGAGTAAGGAGGCGCTGTGTCCGTCGATGAATGAAAGAGAAAATGGGAATGAGAAAAAAAAAATGTAAAATGGGATTTTTGTACTCACCGTAAAATCCATTTCTCTGAGTTCATCGACAGACGCAGCATGGAAAGGCTCCAGTTTTGTTTGCTTGTGGGCTCCATCTTGCACCTCCTACAGATGGGTGATTGTTGGGATACAGTAGATTCTGTCCTCTCAGGCCTTAACTGACAGGGTACATTTTTCTGACAATTTTTTTTCTTATTTAACTTATTAAATGATTCCTATTCTAGTCTAGTCAGTAAATTGTTTTTCTTTTCCTCCTCTCAGTAAAATTGTGAGACCAATGTCTAGAGTTTGAAAACCTTCACACAGTGCAATTTCTGCTGAGAGCAAAGCTGAAATTTTGTCAGAAAAAAATATTATTCTACAAATGTGACAAGGATGCCAAAGCCTATCCTTGCATGCCAGAGGTCCCCTAAAAATCTTAGAAAATACTTCATGGCAGTAAATGATGAGGACCATATTGAAAGTGCGAGTAGCTTTTCCCTCTAAAGTCCCCATTCCAGAAACACTCTTTCTGCTGTTGGATCTGGATCACCACAAAGTGTTTATTCACCAGCAGCATCTTCAAGTAAGGAAGTGTTACAAATCTTGGCCTCACAAAAATACACAAACCTTTCATTTATAAAGAAAAATGACACCTGAAAAACAAAATGATTTAAATTTGTAAAACGACTCCACAGAAAAATGTCATCCATTTTTTCTTCATATATGGAAAAAGAAGAAAGTGGAGAAATTGTTATAAAATAAAGAACCCCACAAGAAACCAGACTCTTTGACTTTATTGCTGATAATATAATGCTTTGAAGATAAACTTTATTGTGAATTTGAATGCTATAGCAGGAATTATTGAAATCAGATTATTTCCTTTGCAGCCGTCAGGGGACACTGTGACACTATGTGAAAGCACAGCAATAATCTCAGAAGGGACTACAGGCTTAGTGACATGGGAAGCAGCTATCTTCTTAGCAGAATGGGCTATTGAAAATGTTGATCTCTTCAGAAATCGGTAATATATATATATAATTTTATTTCCTCTGCTATAACATGCCTTTTGTATGCATTTGGCACAGAAACAAAACCAAGATGTATTTTGGCCTATTTAGTTTTTTCCAGGTGTTATATGGCTGTGTAAATTGTTTGTCTGTAAGACTTTTTTTTTGTAATTCCATTGGAGCACCACAGTTCACCGTACAAGAACTCACAGTGGTTGAAGCAGTGGATGGTGCCAGGACTAGCGATAACTTCTTTTGGTGTTGATCGTCACTGTAGTGCAGTGGTGGTCAGCTTAGTAAATATTTCTTTATTTCTTGTTCTTGTTTTTTTTTTTTTTTGTTTTTCATTATTTTTATTTTAGTTTTGACAAACCGATGCTTTTTATAAATACCCCAACCACTGATCCATCTTTCCGGATCAACTATGTGACAAAGCTTTTTTAAATCCTTTTTATTAGGATTAATTGGGTTTGTGCAGGCAAAAATTAGTTGGCACGATGGTGACATTTTATCATCCATAATATACAACATATCTTGGGTACTTGGGAATAAGCGGGCAGAGTTTCTTAGTGATATATATATGATATAAAAATTTCCATTTTGATTTCCTCCTCTTCCCCAATTGGGGACTCGTATTAGGTCATGGGAGAGCCTCTCATCCCCCATGCATCTCTGCAGAAATGCATAACAGCAAGCAATAGAACATGAATATGTTATCAACAAACAATAAAGCACTATTGTAGTGCTCTTTTCAGGCAGAGGAAGGCAGGGCAGAGCGGGATCAGCTCTAATCTGGTTAAACATTCATGGTTAAAGGGAGTATCCATGCCAGGGTTTCTAAACCTCTTTACCTTGGAGGAGCCCTTGGCAAAACGTTTAAGATCTTGGGAAACCCCTGAAATCATTTTCAGATCTACAGCTCATGGAACATCTGTGTGATCAGCAAGCTGTTGATATAACAACCATTTTTTTTAGAAAGGGCATTAAATAATAAAATGCATTTTAAAACGTACTTCCTTAATGTGAAACATAGAATCACATCACATCTAAGAATTGTAAACTGCAATATAATAAATGTTTGCTTTTGGGTTTAATACCGCTTTAATCACTTCAGTTTGTCGGACTGCCATTTGGTCTTTCATCTGCTTCCAGAGTATTTACAAAGGTCCTTTTTATATCGCTCTGGGCATCCAGGTCACAGATTATCTGGACAACCTTCCCTCCTGATGAAGGACTCCTCCCTTCCAGCTATCTGCAAACATCCACAGGACAAGTCAGATACTTCAGGCTTTCTGTTGGGTGATCAACTTCCAAAAATCCACTCTCCAACCTGCTCTTCATCTGAAAGACTCGAAGAAACAGCCCATACAAAGGTATTCCATCCAGAAAAGAAACTCACACTTGGGACTTGAGGTCAAAGAGATCCCTATGTAAGATTCTCCATGAGTCTCATGGTAGCCTCCTTCAAAGCTGTTCCATTTGCCCAATTTAATTCCAGATTGTCGGAGAGGCAACACAACATCTTGTAGGCATCGAACAAGCATCCTTTTTCTCTCAACCTACCCATGCTCCTGTTTAGCCAAGAAAGGAATTCCTTTGGTTGGTGGATCTCCAGCCCAGCCTTAACATTGGGAAAGTCTTTCCTTCCTTATCACTGGAAAAATGACAGTTGTCAGTCTTCCTGGCTGGGAGCAGTGTTCCAGTCTCACACAGTTCAGGGAACACGGTCATTGATGGAACCCAAGCTCCCCATCAACATCCTGGAGCACAGAGCAATAAGGATGGTTCTGCAATACTTGATTCCCCCTCTCTCAATCACTATACCTATTTGGGGATGCAATTGCACAATGCCACGGCTGCGGTGTACATCAACCACCAAGCGGGCACCAAGAGTCATACAGCTTTGAAGGAAGCAAGCCATATAACCTCATAGACAAAGAAGTTATGTCCATATTAGGAGGAATGGAGAGCTGGAAAGTGGATTACCTACACAATCATCACCTGGACCAAGGGGAATGGGCTCTTCAACCCAACATCTTCAACCAGATATGCTGGTATGTTGGACATGGGTTGTGTCTGGGCATGGATATCCTGGCCTCCAGATACAACAACAAGCTACCTCTGTTTGTGGCCAGGACCAAGGATCCCCTGGCATTGGTAACAGATGCCTTGATAATTTCCTGGTCTTGGTTCAGGCTAATTTATGCCTTCCCTCTAGTGCAAATTCTACCTCACCTGCTCCACAAATTAGAGCAAGAGAAACAAAGGTGAATCTCATTGCACTGAACTGGCCCAGAAGAACCTGATACAGACATACTCTTACTACTAAGGACAACCTCTTCCCAAGAGGCCAGACCTGATGTCCCAGGGCCCGCTATTTTATCCTGCTTCTCAGTTACTATCTTTAATGGTATGACTGTTGAAGCCCAGGTCTTAAAGGACAGATGCATTTCTGAGTCTGTCATTCCTACTTTGCTGAAAGCCTAAATCCTTCTTCTTTGCTTGGTATATATACACAGGCACTTCAAACCTAGAAATTCTGTGCCTCTCATTCTAGCCTTCCTACAATCAGGGCTTGACCAGAACTTGGCCAGCCCTTAGGATAGGTTTCAGCATTGTTGAATTTTTTTTTAAATATACGTTTTTATTTTCAAAAAAACAGACAACAAACAAAAATGAATATTTGCAGCAATTAAAGAAACTATATACATAGAAAACAAAAAACAAAAAAAACAAAAAAAAACAAAACAAAACAAACCACACATACATACATACATACATACATACATACATACATTGGTCATACCTGGTTCCTATGCCAGTTTAATTTTAGAGAAAGGTGTCATCCCGTGTTGCATATGTACACCTAGAGCCCAATAACTAATGGAGAGATTGCAAAGAGTCATATTCCTCTAGGATGCTATTGAGGCTGTAGAGGGGTCCGTGAGCCATTTGGACCAAACCTTTTCATATTTGAGGAGACAACCCCTATTTATATATGTTTCTTTGTATAATGGTAAGCTATTATTAATGAGTTGTTTCCACAAAGTCAGCGATGGGGTGGGTGGTTTTCTTCCAGCTGAGAGCTATTACGAGCATAGAACAAAAGCAGCCCCACCAAAGTGCGCCCTGCTGTCGTAGGAATAAATTGCTCTATCAGACCTAAAATACATATTGGCATTGATCGTTGCAGTGGGATATATGTTATTTTGAATATAAAAGCTAGTATTTCTTCCCAATATATGGGTAAAGTCTCCAGGAATCTCCCCACATCGCCAACAGCCAGGAGCAGAGTCTGAATTAATTTTATTTAATATATGGGGGGTGTAGTATGCCCTGTGGACTATCTTAAACTGAATAAGTCTGTCTCTCAAGGAGACAAGAGAGTTGAAGGGAGAGTCCCATTATATTATTCCAATCATCCTCATTAAGTTCAGGGATATCCTTAGACCATTTTGATCTTAATTTCTCTAAATCAGGGAGAGAGGAAGTTGTTAAGTGAAGATACAATTTAGATGCGGCATTCTTTGTACAATCCAACCTAAGAAGCTTCTCTAAGGCAGATTGGACTAGTTGTAGAGGAGAGCCAGAGAATTGACAGCTGAAGGCATGGGAGAGTTGAAGGAAACGAAAAGAATACGACGGAGGGATATTGAAATCAGAGATTAATTGGGAAAAAGAAATCAAAGATTTATCCAAAATGATCTGTGTCACTGTTTTTATCTTAAAATTAGTCCAAGCATAGGGGTCGGGTAGTGAATAGAAATGCTCCAGAGGGGAGCATTAGGTGATATTGCCTGTAGGGGATATCGTTCAATTTTGAGGCCCTCTCCCCATACACGTAGCGTGGTAAGCATAGATGGTGTCAATGAATATGGAGCACAAGGGCCCCGAAAGATCAAAAATTTCAGCGCCTCTAGGGATCCCAGCACTGCTGCTTCTACCTGAGTAGCGGAATTTGAGGTATCTGGGTTAAGCCACCAGGCCGTAGTTACTAGCTGAGAAGCCAAGTAATATTTATGGAAATCTGGACATGCCAGGCCACCTTGGGAGGTCGGGCGTACCAATGTTGCCCAGCTATACCTAGGGGGCTTTGATCTCCATATGAATGCTGGGAAAATACGATGTAGCCTCGCAAAGAAAGATTTAGGGATCCACTGGGGAGAGTGTCGAAATAAATATGTGAATTTAGGTAATACATTCATTTTTATTAAATGTATGCGTCCTAACAATGAAAGGGGTAATGACTCCCATGCCTACAGCCGTTGTTGAGTCTCCTTGATCACAGGTGTTAAATGTAGGGATATATAGTCTGAAACCTGTCTGGAAACCACCACCCCTAGATATTTAAAATTCTCCACCCATCTTAGGGGGGTATCCATATCAGCAGTAGCACGAGCCGCAGAGTCTATAGGAAATAGAAGTGACTTTTCCCAGTTTACTTTAAGGCCTGTGACTGCGGAGAAAGAATTGAGGACCTGTAGGGTCCCCCTAAGTGATGGTCCTGCGTCATTAAGAAAGAGGAGTAGGTCGTCCGCATACAAGGCGACCCTTTCCTCCAGCCAGCCAACGCGCAATCCCTTAACATGAAGGGAAGTACGGAGAGCCTCCGCCAGCGGTTCCATCGCTATGGCGAAAAGGGCTGGAGAGAGGGGGCAGCCCTGTCGAGTACCCCTTGACAGAGAAAAAGACTGTGATAAGCTACCTCCCAACTTGATAGCTGAGGTGGGGTTTTGATAAATTATCTGTATCCATTTAATAAAGATCAGGGGGAACCCCATCCTTCTAAGGACCTCCCAAAGAAAAGGCCATTCGATAGTATCAAAGGCCTTTTCAATATCTAAGGAGGCCACCACCCTAGTACCTTCATTCAAATGCTTTGCATGTATATTAGTAAACAAACGTCTCAAATTTTCATCGGTTGACCTGTTGGCCATGAAGCCAGTTTGATCAATATCTACAACAAATGGTAATAGTGGCTGTAGTCTGATGGTAAGTAATTTAGTCAAAATTTTAAAATCTGTATTAAGTAGGGCAATTGGCCTATGAGGGATCTTTTTGAATTAGTATACCATGGGCATGGCTCATAGAAGTTGGAAGGGCTCCATCTGTCAGGCATTGAGAATAAAATTGTGCTAGCTTGGGAGCTAATATATTCCCATGTGTCTTATAAAACTCTATGGGGAGGCCATCCGGACCCAGAGACTTCCCCCGCGGAAATGATTCGATTGCTCTCAGTACCTCCTCCGGGGTTATTGGCCCCACCAGAGATTCTCTTTCTTTATCTGAAAGCCAGCCTAATGCCAATGGGTCTAGCCAGGATGCCAAATCCTTGGGCTGAAAGTCAGAAGGCAACACAGAGGTATAAAGAGAACTATAATATTGGCGAAAGACCTCTAATATATCTGGTAATAAAGAAACTGATGCACCTGAGGCAGACACCACATTGGGAATCACTGTTGGAGGATAATCCGGCTGTGCCAACATCGCTAAAAGACGACCATTACGGTCCCCCTGTTCAAAGAACATTTGTTTATTCCGATGTAGATCATTGTTGAATTTTATTTTTTTTTAGATGAATACTCAGCCTGTGTCCTGTGCTGTACGATTAAGACAAAAGGAATTCTGACTTGCTTGTAAATTCCTCTTTAGTACAGTCCAGGACACAGGCCACCCTCTCTTCTCTATTCCTGGGTTACTCTGCATTGCTTCCTAAAAAGCTGAGGATTCGTGGAGTAGTGTCCTCAAAAAGCTTGTGCCATTGTCCAATCACCCAGAGGTACGAGCTTATAACCTAGGTTTTTTTTTTTTTATCAATTGCCCACCGGTATGGGGTTCTGGGCAGAGCTGTAATAAAAATTTTAAAAAAACCTGAACCCTAAGCAGTTCTCCTCCCTGTTTCTATATCTGTTCTTGGTGTTTGAGTAGCATTGAGAAATAAATAATTTAATTTAGAGCAGTATTTCCTAAGCCAGTTTGTCTCTTTCCTGGCAACCAATTTAAATGCTAATTCCATCTATCATTTTGCATGAATTTAGTATTCTAGTTACCAATAAAATCCTCTGACCTTTTCTTTTTATTTACTGTGTCACATGACTTGGTACAGTACCTCTACGATCGTAGAAATAATTGTCAAGTGCACATGCTTTGTGGCAGTGCTTATACCATGCCATGCTTCAGCAAAGGAAAAGGACCATTGACAGGGTGGTGAGGGGCTAGAACCAATAGAGACTGCACAGAGATGAGGGAAAAGAATGGAGATTTAAAAAAATCCCTGGACTGTTAGCCCGGAAGCATGGGCCCTGACAGCTCAGCATCGCTGGACGTAAATACTGGGGGGGGGGGGGGGGGGGTGTATGGGGTTAGTTCACCATTAAATTTTTTCTGTGAACTAACCATTTTCGTTCAGCTTTCATATATACTTTCATTTAGAAAAGTTTTGTATAGTTCTGGTGAATATATGTGAATTTTTTAATGCTGTAAGTGTTGTGTTTTTTCCCAGAACCGTATTAGAGCTTGGAAGTGGAATTGGACTGACAGGACTGGTTATATGCAAGAGCTGCTTTCCTAAGAAATACATGTTCAGTGATTGTCATCAGAAGGTGCTTTCAAAGCTTAGAGAAAATATTCACTTGAATGGCTTTGTGCTTAGTGATGAAGATGATTACACAAAAAAACCTGAAAGAGTAAAAGATTCAGACACTGTTCAGATGTCAGTTTTGGAACTGGATTGGGAGTCCATTACAGAACAACAACTTTCACATATTGATGCTGATGTGATAATTGCAGCAGGTAATAGAATAGCATGTGATTAATAAAATTAACTGTGAAATATTAACCGTAGAAACTGATTAGGTTACATAGAAATGGCATTTTTTCCCATGCTGTTGTTAGATTAATATACACATAAAAAGTGTATGAATATTAATCAAACTCGAAATTCCGCTATAAGTCCTATTAAGAGAAGTATGGCCAAAACTTTTTTTGGCCATACTTCTCTTTTGGGTCACAGCAGTGCGCTTATTTCTGCACTCTTGTGACCCAGATTCAGCCAACAGCAGGCTAAAGCTTGCTGTCAGCTGACATTACAGAGGCATTGCAGGCTCTAGAAGGATCCCAACTTTAGGGTCAGGATCCACCCAGATGCCTGATCGACAGCTGGCTCAGTGTGCCACTGAGAGCCTGAGCCAGCCGCTCCTGCTCCCTCCATAGCCTGGCGCTCCAGTGAGCGCTGAAAGGGTAGAGCAGAGAACGGTGGTTGACAGTCACTGTTCTCTGCTCAAAGCTGACCGAGAACTAAGTGATCAGTCATCATGTGATTGCTCAGTACTCGGTCTTGAAGCTAGCAGGTTACAGCTGCAGCATTGGGCCGATGCTGCAGCCATATAGATGAGTATGTATGTTTGTTTTATTTTGTTTTGTTTTTTTCCCACTTCTCCTTTTTAAAGCGTTATCAAAGTATGCTTTTTTTTATTTATACCTACCTACCTACCTTTTATTTTACCTAATAAGGCTTTCCTGTTGGTACAGTAAATATTTCAAAAACGTTTGTCGTTTAGGAGATATTTGCTTTAGTAGCAGCTGGTGACGTTACCGATGCATGCTCACTACACTCTAAATTGATGGCATGCCTTCCATTGAGAGAGCTGTGCCACAGCTATGACTCCCAAACCCAGGACCACAAACCCAGAAGGGAGACTGTGTGAAGATGGAAGCCCTGTCAGCAGTGACAGCATGCTGCTGGAGCTCTCTGTTTTAAGGCAAGTATTTTATAATGTGCTAGTATGCAATGCATACTAGCACATTATGCTCTTAACTTGCAGGGAGAAATTTTTATTTTTTACTTTTTTGCAGTTTGCTGAAATTGTTGAAAGACACTTGGACATTTAAAATACACACACACAAAGTACTTAAGAATACATTTCGGGCTGAATCTAAGACAGCCTATAAACTATTAACTTTTTTCATTCAACCAGTTGGTTGGACAAAAAAAAAAAAATTATATAAACCGAATTCACCAAAGGAAAATTATAGATGAAATAGTGCCGCTTATCCTCAGGTGGGTTTCTGGACTTTATAGATATTTACTGTGTTCAATTTTCATTATATATTTTTTCTTGGATTTATATATTTGTATATCACTTTCACTGAGTGTTATAATTTATATTAGCTCATATTGAATTTATTGAATAATTTATTTTATTTAATATTAATTTTTACTTTTTGGGATATTTAGCAATATATGTTTTTTCACTTTTTCTCTAGTCACGTCTGTATTCAGCTCACTGGCTGGATAAGAGTGCCTGGCATCTCCCCACCTGGGGATAAGTGCCACTATTTCATCTATAATTTTCCTTTGGTGAATTCGGTTTATATACATTTTATTGTTAAGTGACAGCTTTGGTAGGGTTTTGACATTTATTAACATAGCGTGGAGGTGGTAATACAGGTCAGGGGTGGCGTAATTTGCACCTGGTTATCTCCGGTTTTCAACAACAACAAAAAAATTACCTGATTTTCCCCATCCACACATTTTGAGGTGGATGGGGGAATTGCTTCCACTGATTTATTTATTCTGATGGCGGGGAGACTTCCCCTTGATCAGAATACAATGATCAGTGCTGCTGGCTATGGCTGACAGCACTGATTGATCGAAAAAAAACAGATGGGCTGGTTGTACAGAAGTTGATTGGTACATGGATTGAAATTCGGCTGCTCAAAATTTCAGTCCATGCATGGCTGGATTGTGCAAGATACTTAAGTCACTTGTCGAGCAGCAGTTGTACCTTTTACTGTTGGCTGGTGGCTCTGTTCTGGGTTTACAGGTATGCGCTCCCTGCTGCTTGTGCTGTGGCTGGACAGAGCATGAGTTTGTCAGCAGGCTCACAGCCAATGATTTTGGCTGCTGAACCTGCTGATAGCTGTAGCCAATCACAGCACATATCTAACTGGTTCTTCTCCCTGATTTCACTCACTGTTCAGAGCTGAGATCAGGGTGAGTAGTTTGGCACACAGGTAACCTCTTTATTTCCCTCCTGATCACTAATGTCACCCAGTGTCATTAGAACAGTGAACTGTCACTGATCACTTTTAGTGTCAGAACTTTATTAGTGTCACTAGCGACGGTGGTGTCAGTTAGTGTCCATCCCAGCCAGTGTCAGTAGAACCAGTCCCCGATTGCATCCCACACTACAAGTCCCTGATAACCGCTATTACTAGTATAATTTCTGTGTCTGTCTGTTATAGTATAGTGTCCCCAAAAATGCAGTGTTTGCAGGATCAGCCCCAAACTTGCAAACACCCCAAAACACATTCTGCTACTTCTCCTGTGTATAGGGATATCACATGTGAGACTTTTTGAGAGTTTAGCTGTGTACGGGTGCCCAAAATCCATTGAGCACATTCAGGCTTTTAAAGGGCATAACTTGCGCATTTGATTTCCTAACTACCTATCAGAAGTCCAAAAATGCCAAAATATTACAAACACCCCCCAAATGACCACTGTTTGGAAAGTAGGCACTCCAATACATTTGCTTAGAGGCATAACGAGTATTTGGCAGATCTCATTTGTTGCCACAACTTTTTGGGAAGTAAAGAAAGAAAACAAAAAAATTTTTTTTTTTTTTAAAAAACTTGTGGCAAAAAATTAAGATCTTCCAGGGACTCGTCATGCCTCTCAGCAAATACCTTGGGGTGCCTACTTTCCAAAAAGGGGTCATTTGGGGGTGTTTATACTGTCCTGGCATTTTAGGGCTTCCGAAAATGTGATGGGTAGTCAAAAAACCCAATGCGTATTTAACGCCCCTTAAAAGCCTAAAGGTGCTTAATTGGATTATGAGCCTCTATACATGGCTAGGCTGCCAAAAGGTCTCTCACATGTGGTGCCACCATACTTGGGAGAAGTAGCAGAATGTATTTTGGGGTGTAATTCCACATATTCTCATGGAGAAATATCTCATTAAAATGACATCTTTGTATTTAAAAAAAAAAAAAAAGGATTTTTTGTTATTTTCCAAAAACTTGTGGCAAAAAATAACATTTTCCATGTACTCCACATGCCTCTCAGAAAATACCTTGGCATGTCTACTTTCCAAAAAGGGGTCATTTTAGGGGTGGTGTTTGTACTGTCCTGGCATTTTAGCACCTCAAATGTGATAGTGAGAAAGTCAGACCTGCATAAATTCCAGTATATAAACCATAGTTTGTAGATGCTATGACTTGCACAAAAACCAATGAATATACACTTATTGGGTTTGTTTTACCAAAGACATTTAGCAGAATACATCTTGGCCTAAATTTATGAAGAAATTCGAAATGTTTTTTTTTTTGGATATGTTTTATAATAAAAAAAAGAAGAGAATATAAATATATATATATATATATATATATATATATATATATATATATATATATATATATATATATATATATATATATATATATATATATACCTATACCAAAAGAGAGCCCTGTTTGTGTGAAAAAAATGCTGTAAATATCATTTGGGTGCAGTGTTGCATGACTGAGCGATTGCCAGTTAAATTGGCACAGTGCTGAATAACAAAAAATGGCCTGGTCATGAAGGGGGGGAACAAACCTTCTGAAGGTCAAGTGGTTAATTACAATATTTTTAGGCTGCATCATAATGTAAAATCTATCTATCTAATCTATTGAACACGTCATCATTTTTCTAGGTAAATTTATTTCAAAAGGTGCCATTGACATTTTCACCACGTAAGTAACAACCCATGCAATCCAAACTTACAAAGAAACCAAAACAAATAAGTTCAGAAATTAAGTTATGTGTAATAAAATTGAAATGACATAAAGGAAAAAAGTATTGAACACATGAAGAAAGGGAGATGCAAAAAGGCATGGAATGCCAAGACACCAGCTAAAATCTATTAGCAATTCTGCCCCTTGACAGCGCAAATTAATATCAGCTGGTTCGGTCTCAACTAATGGCCTATAAAAAGGTGTCTCATTACCAAGGAGTCGCACAAGAAACCTGTCATGATGGGTATAAGCAAAGAGCTCTCTCAAGACCTTCGCAACCTTATTGTTGCAAAACATACTGATGGTTACAGAAGGGATTCTAAACTTCTGAGCGTTCCAGTGAGCACTGTTGGGCCCGGAAGTGTAAAGCACATCATTTCACCATAAACTGACCACAGCTAGGTTCTCCTTGCAAGATTCCTGATAAAGGAGTGAAAAGAATTATTAGAAGTGTGCCAAGAGACCACTTGTGGAGAGTTTCAGAAAGGCCTGAAGTTAGCAGGTACAATTGTTTCAAAGAAAACAATAAGTAATGCACTTAACTGCCGTGGCTTGTATGCTCGCTCACCATGCATGACTCCATTACTGAAGAAAAAGCATGTTGAAGCTTGTTTAAAGTTTGCTGCACAACATTTGGACACGCCTGTGAAATTCTGGGAGAATATAGTCTGGTCAGATAAGACCAAAATTTAACTCTTTGGATGCCATAATACATACCATGTTTGAAGGTCAAATGGCACTGCACATCTCCCAAAAACACCATACCAACAGTGAAGTTTGGAGGTGGGAACATCATGCTGTGGGGCTGTTTTTCAGCATACGGAACTGGCAAACTTCTAGTCATTGAAGGAAGGATGAATAGAAAAATTTACCAAGGCATTCTTGATAAAAGACTGCTGCTATCTACTAGGATGAAGAAGTTGAAACGAGGGTGGGCATTTCAGCAAGACAATGATCCCAAACACAAAGCCAAGGAAACTCTCAAAGAAAAAAAAGCCCAGCCAATCATCTGACTTGAATCCAAAAGAAAATCTATGGAAAGAACTAAAGATCAGAGTTCATAGAAGAGGGCTGCCGAACCTTCAAGATTTGAAGACTGTGTGGAAGAATGGGCCAAAATCACACCTGAGCAATGCATGCGACTAGTTTCTCCATACAGGAGGTGTCTTGAAGCTGTCATTACCAACAAAAGATTTTGTACTAAATATTAAATACATTTCAGTTAGTGTGTTCAATACTTTTTTTTTCCTGTGTCATTCCATTTATTACTTAATTTCTGAACTTATTTTTTGTTTGTTTTTGTATGTATGGATTGCATGGGTTGTTTCCAACATTTGGAGAAAATTTCATGTCAATGGCACCTTTTAGAAGTATATTTGTCTAGAAAAATGGTGACATGTTTTTTTTTTTATTTTACCCGTTATGTGTGTGTATGTTATGTATGTATGTATGAATGTGTGTGTGATAGAGATATATAAATAAAACCTACATTGCCAAAAAACAGGGCTGTAAACTGTTATACAAAACCATTTACATGAATTTATTTTCTGGATTTCAGATGTTGTATATGACCCTGAAGTAATCCCATCATTCTCAAACATCCTATGCAAGCTTCTGCTCTGTAAAAAAGTTGAAAAGTCTTTGCATATCTTTGTAGCTTCTACAGTTCGCAACTCAGAAACCTACAAACTGTTTCAGACAAAACTAGGTACGTTTTTATGCTGAAGTCTCTGCTTTTGTAATTGAGGCAATGTTCCCATGCTTAGTTTGCTGAGGTAGCTTTAGAAGCTGGCATATTACATTAAAAAAAATCCAGTCACTTTACCAAGTGTGAATAGTTGATGGTATAGGGGTTGTTGACAGTTTTTATACAGGTTTTAGTTTTTTCTGTCATAGAACCTCGAATCCTAATGCATTTTTGTGCATGTTGATTGACATAGACTCCTTGGTGTCAAAATGAAAACATACATCTGCAAAGTGATTTCAAATATTTACAATAACAAAACACAAAATCATTGCATACTTATAGGCCCCTTTTTAGTGTGTTTTTAATAGATGCACCAATGGCAGAAAATACTTACGCGGTCATGCTGATGCTGTGACTGTGGAACTTTTTTTTTTTTTTAGTCATTAACCCAGAATGCGGACAGTAAAGTGTGAATTTATCAACATACTTGTTACAAGCCAGTAATTCTGAATTTTTTAAAGGTTTTGAATCACCATGACAGGCAGCAGCTAGCATTGTCTGTGAGTACATACAGGATATCTGACCCATGTATTTCATTACAGGTGTGTAATTTAATTAATATCTATCTTTTCATTAATGTGTTTTTTTTTTTTTTTTTTTATTTTTTCGTCCCTTTTAGATGAGGCTGGACTGAAGTGGCAAATTGTTGCTTATCATAAAAAAAATATTTTTGTATATGATGCAAACTGCACAATACAAATTCTTCAGGTTTGATTAAATATGTAAATTTTAAAAATATTGGTGTTTTTGTACATATTTTTTACATTTATGTTTAAAAATAAAAGTTTTTTTGTAAATTGCATATTGTAAAGGAATACCAAGACTGTTCTGTCATTTGCAAGACTAATTTAGTCTCCTGCTATTCAAATATCTTCACAAGACACACAGCTGAATATGTCCTATAGATTTTGGGTTAGATATGGGCAGTCAAAGGGACAGGCAGTGCTGGAATTTTTCATCAAAAAGTTTAGCTTTGTGCTGTGGGGTTGATTGTTCTAAAGGAGTAAGGCTCAATGCACACTGGATGTTCCAAAAACTGTTCTGGACGTCGGATTACTGGCAGAAAAACGCTGCTTGAAAAACGTGCTTTATCAGCATTTTAATTACATCAATAACACTCCCAAATGCCCAGAATGCATTGGAAAAATTGAATTTAAACTTAGGAGCCAATTTAGGAGAGCAAAGAGCACCGTCTTTAGCAGGAAGCTGTCTACTGTTGCTAGCTGCGTTCACTATGGATCCAGCCCTGAAGACAATGCAGGAAATGCTCCTGATTTTGTTGGATCAGGAGACAGAGAGAATTGCATGAGAGGACCAGAGTTCATCGGTACTGGACCCATCCATTGATGGACCAACACATATCTTCCAGGTATTTCACCAGCCTATACATTCAGCTGCGTAACTAACGTAACTGTTGGCACATTTTGAAAATCTTCTAGAGAGGCTGCCATCATGTCTTACTCAAATGGACACCCAGATGAGGATAAGCTTGTCTCCTGAGGAATGTCTCCTGGTGACACCCAGGTATGTCATTATTTTAGTCACGTGTACTTATTAATGTTGTTTTTTTTTTTGTTTTTTTTTTTTAATACGATTGCGGAAAACATGACTGTATAAAAAAAATAAAATAAAATTTTTTTTTCCCTTTTTTTAAACAGTCATGTTTTCCGCAATCGTATTAGAAAAAAAAATGACTGTTTAAAAAAAGGAAAAAAAAATTATTTCATTTTTTTTATACAGTCATGTTTTCCGCAATCATATAAAAAAAAAAAAAAAAAATTGAAAAATTATTGGTTTGCCTTTTTTTTACATGCCAAATATTTTTTTTACCGCTTGCCGACCAGCTCACGCCGATATACATCAGCAGAAGGGCACATACAGGCATATTAACGTACCTGTACATTGCCCTTAAAGAAGCGGCTTGCGAGCGCACGCGCGCCGCCGTGGTATCCGTGAGTGTGATTGCGGGTCTCACGATCATCTCACAGAGAGGAAGAACGGGGAAATGCTAATGTAAACAAGCATTTCCCCGTTCTGCCTAGTGACACTGACACTGATCACAGCTCCCTGTAATCGGGAGCGGTGATCACTGTCGTGTCACACATAGCCTATCCCCCCCCCCACAGTTAGTATCACTCCCTAGGACACACTTAACCCCTACAGCACCCCCTAGTGGTTAACCCCTTCACTGCCAGTCACATTTACACAGTAAATGCATTTTTAATCACACTCATCGCTGTATAAATGTGAATGGTCCCAAAATAGCGCCAAAAGTGTTCGATCTGTACCCCATAATGTCGCACCCATGATAAAAATCGCTGATTGCTACCATTACTAGTAAAAAAAAAAATAATAAAAATGCCACAAACTATCCCCTATTTTGTAGACGCTATAACTTTTGCGCAAACCAAACGCTTTTTGCGATTTTTTTTTTTTTTTTCTACCAAAAATATGTAGAATACGTATCGGCCTAAACTAAGCGAAAAAAGTATATCTTTTTTGGGGATATTTATTATAGCAAAAAGTAAAAAATAATGCGTTTTTTTTCAAAATTGTCGCTATTTTTTTGTTTATAGTGCAAAAAAAACCCCGCAGAGGTGATAAAATACCACCAAAAGAAAGCTGTATTTGTGGGGGAAAAAAGGACGTCAATTTTGTTTGGGAGCCACGTCGCACGACCACACAATTGTTAGTTAAAGCGACGCAGTGCCGAATCACAAAAAGTGCTCTGGTCTTTGGCCAGCCAAATGGTCCGGGCTTAAGTGGTTAATGGAAATTTTTTTTTTTTTAACTTTTTTTTTTTTTTTTTTGCTTGGACAATATTTTATTAAATAAAAAGTATTGAATAGAAAAAATGTTTTTAAAGTTTGACTTTTTTTCATGGTGATGACCCCGGGAAACCTGTCTTGCACTGTGGGAGGAGTTAAAAAATAATATGATGCCTGAGCCAACGGAAGAAACGTGGGAACAGGTGGCTAAGAAATTTTGGGAAAAGACCAAATTGTATAGGAGCTCTAGATGGAAAGCATGTCCGAGTAAAAAAAACACCCAACTCCGGTCACGTTATTTCAACTAGAGGTGCACCGAAATTTCGGCAATTGAAAATTATCGGCCGAAAACTGTGTTTTTTCATTCGGTCGATAGCAAAAAACAGCCGATACCGAAAGGGGGGGTCCGCCCTGGGTTGTGCCCATTGCGGGAGTGTCACCCTGACGCGCCCCAGTCCTCCCCTCCCTCCTCCTCCTGTGTCACGGAGCTGAATTGTGCAGGCAGTAGTAACAATGTCCCGCCTCCTATGATAGACGGCACACTGATCCAATGACGGGACATTGAATCAGTGTGACGTGATCACACGAGGTGGGACATTGTTACTGCGGCCCGGGCAATTCAAACCCTGCTCCGTGACACACGGCGATCGCCAATCTGATCTGGGCACAGGCAGGCTGCATATGATGGACACTGATGAGACTGTTGGGCACAGGCATGCTGCATATGATGGGCCTTGGTGAGGCTGTTGGGCACAAGCATGCTGCATATGATGGGCACTGGTGAGGCTGTTGGGCACTGGCAGGCTGCATACGATAAGACCCTGGTGAGGCTGTTGGGCACAGGCAGGCAGCATATGACGGGCACTGGTGAGGCTGCTGGGCACAGGCAGGTAGCATAAGACGGGCCCTGGTGAGGCTGCTGGGCACAGACAGGCTGCATATGATGGGCCCTGGTGAGGCTGCTGGGAACTGGTGAGGCTGCATATGAAGGGCACTGTTGAGGCTGCTGGCACAGGCAGGCAGCATATGATGGGCACTGGTGAGGCTGCTGGGCACAGGCAGGCTGCATTGATCTCTTGTATCATGTCTGTATCTCTGACCATCTCCTGTATCATATCTGCTAGATATGCACCGAATGGAAATTTTACTAATACTATTAGCAGTGTGTTTAAGTAAGAGATTGCAGACATGATACAAGAGATGGCCAGAGACTGAGGACATGATACAAGAGGTGGTTAGAGACTGAGGACATGATACAAGAGGTGGTTAGAGACTGCAGACTGCATTTTTCTTGACCTTTCTTGCACTAAACGTGCCATAATGGCAAACAATGAATTCACATTCATTTAAATTGATGATATTTTAAAAAAGTTGAATACAATACAATTATATATAAAAATCGAAAAAAAATTTTTAAAAACTGTAATTTTTGGTATCGTTTTCGGCCTAGCGCATCCTTCATTTTGGGTATCGGTTTCGGCACCAAAATTTCCATTCAGTGCACCCCTAATAAAAAGTTCTTTTCAGTTGTACTTCTGGCATTGGCGGATGAAAATCTGCGCTTCACATTTGTTGATGTGGGGGCCTATGGGAGTCAGGGGGATGCCCGAATATTCCGGTAGTCTGCATTGGGTTGTCGGCTACACGAAGGATGGCTAGGGATTCCTTCTTGTAGGCCACTTCTGGGCACTATGGTGCCCAGTCTTCCACTGGTGATGATAGCCGATGAAGCTTTTGGATTAGCACAACCTCTAATATGCCCATATAGTGGAAATGGACTTGCTTACCAGCAGAGAATTGGAGTATGTACAGCAAAGTGGCGTGCCGTGAGAGTCTCCACAGAACCTGCACCCTCAAACTCAGCACATGATATTCAATTCATGGACTTGCGCAGCACTGCTAGAATTATGAACATCAGAAATCAGTTTGCAAATTTTTTGTTTCCCCTGGTGGTAGTTTGGCCTGGCAAGACCAATATATCTAGTTTAATTTTTCTTGATACTAGCCTTTTACTTGACACTTACGTTGAATGTTCTCACAGATTAAAAATATTGCATATTTTTTTTCATTTCAATAAAGTTCAGTAAACTTAAAGTTCTTTACATTTCAATAAAGTTCTGATCTTTTTGCTTCCTTTTTTTTTTTTTTAACATTTTCTTATTTTGTCAGTGGTCGTGTTTCTGACAACGTCAGTGGCTGCAGTCCATGTTGCTGGAAAATGGCGACATTTTTTATGTGGTAATGGAAAATAATACAACCAAACAGTATGATGTTAACAAATTACTTCTTTAATTAGTGTAATTAAAGAACTTTTGAAAAAAAAAAAAAAAAAAAAAAAAAAAAAGTGGTCAAACCCATTAGCCCATATAACAACTGACCATCAACTGGCCAATAACTTTTTATCTATTGTCAATAAAATGGGTGACATGTTCAAAAAAAACCACAAATTTACTCAAAAGAAATCATAAACGTTCATAAACAGGATATTCAGTCTGATTCCTGGCTTGGTGAATTGGAGGGATCACTGGTGACAACCGATGTCCCTGGTGTTGAGGTGGGGGTGGCATGCTTTCAGGAGGCACATTTTGGAAGTAGGAGAGACCTGGCACATTGTATGAGTAGGCAGAAGGGGAACCTTGACCAGTGTGTGGGCTGCTAGAAGACAGGCTTGGCATGTTGGTGGAGTGGTACATGGGTGGCCCAGGGGGGAAGTGGAAGAGGGACCTGACACATTGGTGGAGTGGTACATTTATGGATCAGGAGGAGCAGTGGAAGAGGGACCTGGAACATAGGTGGTGTGGTACACTGGTGGCCCAGGAGGAGCAGTGGAAGAGGGACCTGCCACTATTTCAGAATAGGTAGAATTAGGTTGAACAGGAGAAGCAGTGCTTGAGATGTTGACAAATGGGGAAACTAAAATGGGTGGTGTTGGCATTCCACTCCTTTGCGCCACCCTACAGGCAAACACATATGTGTACATGTTCTCCATGCACTGCTTCTCCTGTTCAGCATCAAGATCCGAAAACAGCAGGAATAGGCTGCCACAGAAAGTCACACGAGGATGACTGTGGTCCATGAACACATCGCTTTCTGTTCTCTGTTTATTCAAATCAGCAATCGGCTGTACAATGCGTTGTTCCGTTTGGTTGCTGTTATCTGGATCACACTGCCGATGATTACCACGACCACCACTGGAAGAGTGTGTGTTGCGAACTGGAGTTTCCTATGAAGAAAAAAAGCAGATGATTGATTTTTACAAAAGGGATAGATAGCAGGTATATTTTGTAATCTAATATATCTCATTTGACAAATCCATACTCCCAACTTCTGACGGTGGGCACAATGTGCAAAGATTTGGGGAAACAAACATTTACAAAATTAAGCTCTAAAAATTGTAATAAATAGAAAATTGATTTTTTTTAAAAAAAACTTTAAAGTATTTGTTGAATATTTTCAAATATTTAAAGCAAGTAATAACATTTCAATACATTTTTTAAAACAAATTTGAAAATTTTTAAAAAGATTAATAAAATTAGTTAAAAATATTAAAAAAATGTATTTAGTTTTTGAAATTCAACTAAATTTAAAAATGAAACATACAAATTTTAACAAATGTAAAAAAATAAATTTGTTGGAAAAATTTTAATAATGTTATGTGCATTTTTTTAAAAGATTTAAAAAAAAATCAACTAATTTATTTTTTTTATCTAAAATTTTTAACATCGTTGCATAAAAATACACTCAATACCAATGCTACATCACCCTACTGGCCCCTCCCTGCAATAAAAATTACTTACGCTCTCGACTCCATGGAGCGTCTTCGGAAAACAAGCTCTTCTGCTAAGGGGTGCGGCCTGATAATTGAAGGTGCTCCACAAGCAGCTCAACTTTCACATCCCTCCTTATTCGCTCAACTAGTGACTTGCATCGAGTCTGCAAAGCCTCAACGGACAAAAAAAAAAGGGGACTTATTAACCACTTCAGCCCCAGAAGATTTGGCTGCTCAATGACCAGGCCATTTTTGCGATACGGCACTGCGTTGCTTTAACTGACAATTGCGCGGCGCTGTACCTAAACAAAATTTACGTCCTTTTTTTTTCCACAAATAGAGCTGTCTTTTGGTGGTATTTGATTTTTTTGCGCTATAAACAGAAGAGCAATCATTTTGAAAAAACACTTATCTTTTTACTTTTTGCTAAATATGCCAAATTAAAACAAAAACAAAATTGTTTCCTCAGTTTAGGCCAATATGTATTCTTCTACATATTTTTGGTAAAAAAAAAAAAAAAAAAAATCGCAATAAGCGTATATTGAGTTTTTTTGCGCAAAAGTTATAGCGTCTACGAAATATGGGATAGATTTATGGCATTTTTATTATTTTTTTTACTAGTAATGGCGACGATCAGCGGTTTTTAACGGAACTGCAATATTGCGGCAGACAAATCGGACACTTTTGACCCATTTTTGGGACCAGCGACATTTATAACAGCGATCAGGGCTATAAAAATGTTACTGGCAGGGAAGGGGTTAACACTAGGGGGCGATCAAGAGGTTAACTGTGTTCCCTGGGTGTGTTCTAACTGTAGGGAGGATGAGAGTGACTAGGGGAGGGGTGGAGAAATTTGTGTTCATACTTGGTAGAGAAGAGAACCGGGATTTGTGTGTTTACACACACATCCCCATTCTCATTCGGTCACGAGCGATCGCGGGTGCCCGTCGGTCATCGTGCCCGCCGGGCACTCGCATTGGCTCCGGGGACATGCTTCGGGTGCGTGCCACCAGAGGTGTCTTAAAGAGCCGACGTACAGCTACGACGGCTCGTGCAGGGGAGCCAACCTGCCGCGGTATAACTGCGGCGGCTGGTTCGGAAACGGTTAAGAATTTTTGCAACTATATACAACATACATATAAAAACATTACATTCACGCACACATATGCACTTACTTTGATCCTTCTTTTTCCTATGGCTCATTTCATTCCAGTCCTCTATTAGGCTGTGGCAGATCTCATTCCAGTTGTTCCTTTTGGATACATGGTCGTGGGTGAGACAAGTCCCAAACTGCAGGGTGCATTTGCACTGCAGCAATGAGCTGCGACTGTGAAACGGCCTTTGCCATTTTGCACAGGACTCGGCAGACGTGTGTGCAGCAAGAGGGGAGGTGGTCTGCCCAAGAAGGGAGGATAGGAAGTCAAACTTTGCTTTCTGTATGCACAGGATTTCCTGTGTTTTTTTTTTTTAAGCCCCAACATCACAAAAATAGCCAAACGCTCATAAACGCGCGTTTCTGCATGTTTAATGTATTTAAGCGCTTTTTGTGGTCCTGAAAAACAGCTCCTGAACGCAATTGTAGGGCATTCAGACAACAGCCCATAAACTCCACACACTGCATGTGTGCATGGACACATAGGATAACGCAGAGGGGAGTTTATGGGCTGTTAAAAAAAAAACAAAAAAATGCCCAATCTCACAAAAACGTCATTTAAGAGCTTCTGTGTGCATGGAGCCTAAGCAGGTTTAGTTCAAAATTATGTATAAAAAATGGAGTGATTGGTGCTACCGTATATGATGCTAAGTGGTTAATCAGGAAGCAGTATAAGTAATATACTGAACTCCTTAAACCAGATCGGCAATGAGCGTGCCCCCACAAGGGGGTGTAGTATGTGAATAGTAAAGTAAATATCAGTCCTTAGAAGGCGTACAAATTTCCAATCTAAAGGGTAAGTGCGTAGTAAAAAAAAAAAAACCTACTAACTCCAATTAGCTGTGATTGAATATTAAACATGAAAATAAAAAGTAGAGTTATATATAAATAAATAATAACATATAGGACTATAAAGCATGAGCGTGCAAACGTGTCCAGGGGTATCCACACCCTATTATGCAAACGCTAGGCGTGTGAGCATCCCCACTTAATACAGTGCAGTAAGTCCACAATTAAACGTGAATATGTTAGTGTCCAATTTGATAACCAAAGCTAGATCAAAATCAAAAGGACATAAATGTGGAAAATAAATGAATAGTCCCAAAATGTTCAGTGTTCCATATATAAAGTGACTTCCGTGCTCGGCAAGTATTGTGACTGTAGTGATCCCCCAATGGGTCCCCACTCACCAGACGTGGTTACCCCTACAGGGGTGAAAGGCATAGAGTGGGTGACTTTAAATGGCTGTCCTCCTTCGTAACTCTGCCGACCAGTTTGTTCCTCCGTCAGGCAGGTGTCCCTATTCGATCAGGATATATGTTATTCGGGGCTTCCCAGGGCATTCTCCATCAGCAGACGGCAGAGTCTTGGCTATGGAGATGTACAGTAAGAGTTTCAATATGAAGCCTAGCGGGTGTACATGTACCAGACTGGACTCTAGATGAAACGAGAATGGCTGTAGGTTCAAAAGAGAATGGTGAGGCCTCAGAATATATGCAGGAAAAATATCTCCACAGGAAACAATATGTGATCTGTCACAAGGAGTCCAGCAGAGTTACACCACTGTAGTTTACACACACAGATCCACGTCCCGGGCTCTTTTACTGGCAATCGCGGGTGCCCGGCGGACATTGCAGCCGCCGGGGACGTGCACCTGCCCCCTAGATGGCCAGGAAGCCCAGGATGTCATATGACGCCCGCCCAGGATGGGGGATCCCTCCTGCGTATGTCATTTGACTATGGGCGGGGTATGAAGTGGTTAAACTGATGAATTTCCAAAGGCAGACTCTATAATAAAAGCTTCAAGAGGGTATATATAAAATAGTTAATTTATTTCTTTACTTAACCACTTGACCACTGGGCACTTAAACCCCCTTAATAACCAGACCAATTTTCAGCTTTTGGTGCTCTCACATTTTGAATGACAATTACTCAGTCATGCAACACTGTATCTATATGAATTTTTTGTCCTTTTTTTCACACAAATAGAGCTTTCTTTTGGTGGTATTTAATCACCGCTGGGTTCTTTATTTTTTGCGCTATAAAAGAAAAAAAGACCGAAAAATCTGTAAAAAAAATTATTTTTCTTTGTTTCTGTTATAAAATTTTGAAAATTAGTAATTTTTCTTCATATATTTTGGCCAAAATTTATACCGCTACATATCTTTGGTAAAAATAACCCAAATTAGTGTATATTATTTGGTCTTTGTGAAAGTTATAGCATCCACAAGCTATGGTACCAATATCTGAAAATTGATCACACCTGAAGTACTGACGGCCTATCTCATTTCTTGAGACCCTAGCATGCCAGAAAAGTACAACTACCCCCCCAAATGACCCCTTTTTGGAAAGAAGACATTCCAAGGTATTTAGAAAGATGCATGATGAGTTTTTTGAAGTTGTCATTTTTTCCCACAATTCTTTGCAAAATCAAGTTTTTTTTTTTTCACAAAATTGTCATATTAGCAGGTTATTTCTCACACACAGCATATGCATACCACAAATTACACCCCAAAACACATTCTGCTATTACTCCCGAGTATGGCGATACCACATGTGTGAGACTTTTACACAGCGTGGCCACATACAGAGGCCCAACATGCAGGGGAGCACCTTCAGGCGTTCTGGAGCACCCAGGCCAATTCTGACATTTCTCTGCTACATGTAAAAATCATCATTTATTTGCTAGAAAATTACATAGAACCCCAAAACATTATATATGTTTTTTTAGCAAAGACCCTAGAGAATACAATAGCGGTCATTGCAACTTTTTATCACGCACGATATTTGCGCAGCAATTTTTCGAACGCGTTTTTTTTGGAAAAAAACTTTTTTGCTTTAAAAAAAAACAAAACAGTAAGGTTAGCCCAATGTTTTTGCATAATATGAAAGATGAAGTTACGCCGAGTTAATAGATACCTAACATGTCACCTTTCAAAATTGCACAGGCTTGTGGAATGGCGCCAAACTTCGCCACTTAAAAATCCCCATAGGCGACGCTTTAAAATTTTTTACTGGTTACAAATTTTGAGTTACAGAGGAGGTCTAGGGCCAAAATTATTGCTCTCGCTCTACCGATCGCAGCGATACCTCACATGTGTGGTTTGAACACCGTTTTCATATGTGGGCGGGACTTACGTATGCGTTCGCTTCTGCATGCGAGCACACGGACAGGGGCGCTTTAAAAAAATTTTATTTTTTTTTATTGTTCATTTTACTTTATTTATTTTAGTTTGACACTTTTTTCCAAAAAAAAATTTTTTTTGATCACTTTTATTCCTATTACAAGGAATGTAAACGTCCCTTGTAATAGGAATATGGCATGACAGGTCCTCTTTACAGTGAGATATGGGGTCAATAAGACCCCACATCTCACCTCTAGGCTGTTCCTGAAATAAAAAAAAAAAAAAAAAAAAAAAAAAAAAAGATCCTGGCTTCGATCGTATCGGTGAGTCGGTAGAAGCACCGGAGGGCGGCGTCCCCTCTCGCCTCCCGTAAGAACGATCAAGCAGTGTAACAGCCGCTATGATCATTCTTATGGTGAAGGGAATCGCCGGCTGAAAAAGATGATATCTGAATGATGCCTGTAGCTGCACCCATCATTCAGATATCCCCGCATAAAGTCAAGGACGTTGTATGACGGAAGGCGGGAAGTGGTTAAAACGCTTTTTTTTTTTTTAACACAAAGTTGTCCATTTATACAATATTTCTAACACATAGCATGTACATACCAAAAATGACCCCCCAAAATAGATTCTCCTACTCCTCCTGAGTACGGCGATACCACATGTGTGAGACTTCCACAGCCTGGTCACATACAGAGGCTGGGTATGGCTGAGCATGGCTGGGTATTGCAGAGTATCGCAGAGTATGACTGGGTATGGCAGAGTATGGCTGGGTATCACCGAGTATTGCAGAGTATGGCTGGGTATTGCGGAGTATGGCTGGGTATGGCAGAGTATTGCGGGTTATGGCAGAGTATTGCAGATTTTTGCGGGGTATTGCAGAGCATGGCTGGGTATCACTGAGTATTGCAGAGTATGGCTGGGTATTGCGTGATATTTCAGGGTATTTCAGAGTATTGCGGGGTATTCCAGGGTATGGCAGAGTATTGCAGGGTATGGCAGAGTATTGCGGGGTATTCCAGGGTATGGCAGAGTATTGCGGGGTATTGCAGGGTATGGCAGAGTATTGCAGGGTATGGCATAGTATTGCGGGGTATGGCAAAGTATTGCGGGGTATGGCAAAGTATTGCGGGGTATTTCAGGGTATGGCAGAGTATTGCGGGGTATTTTGGGGTATGGCAGAGTATTGCGGGGTATTCCAGGGTATGGCAGAGTATTGCGGGGTATTCCAGGGTATGGCAGAGTATTACAGGGTATGGCAGAGTATTGCGGGGTATTCCAGGGTATGGCAGAGTATTGCGGGGTATTGCAGGGTATGGCAGAGTATTGCGGGGTATTCCAGGGTATGGCAGAGTATTGCGGGGTATTCCAGGGTATGGCAGAGTATTGCGGGGTATTGCAGGGTATGGCAGAAGATTGCGGGGTATTCCAGGGTATGGCAGAGTATTGTGGGCATAGCAGAGTATTGTGGGGCATTGCAGAGGGAATTGCAGAGTATTGCACAGCATTGCAGGGCATGCAGAGTAGTAGGGATGGCTGAGCATGGATGGATGGATGGCTGGATGTCTCTGTGCAGCGCTGTGGGCACTACAGATGCAGCCCACAACGCTGCAGCCATCCATCCATCCGCCTCTCCGGTCACTGTGTACCGATCGGTACACAGGAGGGGAGGAGAGGGGGAGGAGAGGAACCGGCGTCATCAGATGACGCCGGTTTGTTTACATGTGATCGCTCCGTCATTTGACGGAGCGATCACATGGTAAACGGCCGCGATCAGCGGCCATTTACCGGGATCTGTGATGCGCCAGGTCCTCTGGACCCGGCGGTCACGGGTGCTCTCGAGTGCGTGCCCTAGGGGGCGCGCGAGAGCAGAATTCTGGGAGGACGTCCCTGGACGCCCTCCCAGAGTTAAACAACCGCCCTGTAGCCGTCATTTTGCTATGGGCCGGTTGTTAAGTGGTTAAGAGAAATGCAATGGTTGATTACAGGTTAAAGTTTATGTTTAGCCAACACATTTTCTTCAATATTCAATAGGGTTGAGAAGGGATAAATTGCCCTGCCAGGTTATTTTTTGCAGTCATGGACAGGAAGTAAATGGAATTTCTCCCAATGGTGCACAGACACAAAACAGGAAGTTACAGGAAATCACCTAAAACAAGCGAATTTCCCCTCTTAGGCAGATGTCCTTGGAAAAGGTGTCTCCATTAGAGGATTTCCCCTTAATTCTGGGAACAACCAAGGTTTTAGGTTTCCCCTACCTTTCTTCCTGAGTGACAATGGTCACCAGTACAAATAGAGTGAATCTTCCCAATGGTGACACAGACAGCAATAGAAACTTGAAAGAGTCTAACCCTTCCTCATTCTATCAAAAACGCAAATGTTTTTCCTAGAGATAGACTTTAATTATTGTGCATACATTGTGATGTAGAAAAAATATTTCATCATACAAAAATATAAGTTTTAGTTTCCTTTAAAGAGTGGAAGAACAGTTTCGTCCCAGGTTTCGTCCCAACGCATTTGTTTAGATTCTCTGAGATTTTGCCGAAATTGCTTCAGTTCGCCGAAGTCACTTGTAAAATTAGAGAACAACGTCTGTAAAAAAAAATAAAAAAAAAGGGGAGGGGGGAGAAGATGAGAAATAATAATAAAAAAAAATCTAATACAGTGCATTTATAAATAAACGTGGTAGCACTTAACAAGTCATGTGTATGAGACACAGGCGTTGCAGTCTCTGTAGATCTGAGGGGTACATGCAAGAAAAAAAAAAAAAAAAAAAAAATGTTTTGCTTGTACATGATTGGATGATAAAATCAGCAGAGCCTCCCTTCATTTCAGATCTTCCCCTCAGATCTACAGCGAATGCACATGGAGTGTAAAGTGGATTTACCTTAAGATCAGATTCAAGTTTACAATGTATGATAATGTTTAAAACATACAGTACATTTAGACCAGGGGTCTCAAACTCAAATTGCCTGAGGGCCACATGACAAGTTTTCATATCCCATGGGGGGCCGCATGCAAACTTTTAAAACTTCAAAAGCAATGAACTATACCAGCAATAATATACTATACTATACCCAGCACTGGTGTCAGCAAACGCATTATACCCAGTACTGGTGTCCGTAAGCGCATTATTAACCCAGCATTGGTGTCAGCAAACGCATTATTAACTACCCAGCATTACCCCTCCCACACTGCACAAATAGCCACACACTGCACAAATAGCCCCACACTCCATAAAATACCCCCCACACTCCATAAAATACCCCCCACACTCCATAAAATACCCCCACACTACACAATTACCCCCCACACTGCACAATCACCCTCCACACTGCATAAAATACCCCCCACACTGCACAAATTTCTACCCCAGTCACCCCACTAAGGACTTTGCCTCAGTGTGATGGCTCACTCACCTCTCCTGGCAGTCAGGATCATCTGCCTCCCAAATCCTCTCCTCCTGGCTTCCATACAGGCCTAGTGACAGGGGACCCAGAGAACACAATCTCCCGCCCTGAGGTGGCAGCAGGACCCTGGTTTGGAGCTCTGGTCGATCGTCAATGCCTAGGTGGGCGGATCGATGAGCGGATCCTTCCTCCGCTCCATTCTCAGCTCTGTTCTCTCTCTGGGCTGCAGCAGCGTGCAGCGGAGAGGACAGAAGAGATGGAGAGGTAAAGCCGATGGCCGATATATGATGACGATTTTTGTGGCCGATATTTTAGGCCGATTTGAAAAAAAAAAAACCTCACCCACTCCACTCCTCCCTGCTTGCTCCTGTCACTCTACCAAACACTTGATGTCCTCAGTACAGATGGCACTGGTTGGCTTAGGCAGGTGGCACTGGCAGGTGGCACTGGCAGGTGGCACTGTCTGTCACTGGCAGGTGGCACTGGCAGGTGGCACGTTGCACTGTTTGGAGGGTGCACTGATTGGCACTGACAGATGGCACTGGCAGGTGGCACTGATTGGCAATGGCACTGGCAGGTGGCACTTATTGGCAGTGGCACTGGTTGGCACTGGAAGGTGGCACTGGCAGGCATTGGCAAGTGGCACTGGTTTGAAACTGGCAGGTGGCACTGGTTTGGAACTGGCAGGGGGCACTATTGGCACTGGCAGGTGGCACTGATTGGCGTGGCACTGGCAGGTGGCACTGATTGGCGTGGCACTGGCAGGTGGTGGCAGGTGGCACTGGCAAGCACTGGTTGGCACTGGCAGGTGGCACTGATTGGCGTGGCACTTGCAGGTGGCGGAAGGTGGCACTGGCAGGTGGCTTTGATTGGCAGGGGCACTGGTTGGCGGTGGCACTGGCAGGCACTGGTTGGTGGTGGCACTGATTGGCGGTGGCAGGTGGCACTGGCAGGTGGTACTGGTTGGAGGTGGCAGGTGGCAATGGCAGACTGGTTGGCACTGGCAGGTGGCACTGATTGGCAGTGGCACTGGCAGCTGGCACTGACAGATGGCACTGACAGATGGCACTGATTGGCACAGGCAGGTGCCACTGGCAGGTTTCACACTGAGCGGAGTGTAACAGTGTGTGAAACTGACAAGGAGCTGTCCACACTCAGCGCTTGATGCTTGTGTGAAGCTGACACATAGCACAGAGGAGAGAGACAGAGGGATCTGTCAGAATTGAGGTTGATGTCGGGGTGGGCGGGACCCGGCCGAGGTGGGCGGGGCCAGCAGCTGTCAAACACCAGCCAATGATTGGGCTGCTTAAGAAAAGGGGCGGGCCACATACACGTAGCTGCCCGCCCAGATCCCATTGGCTGGTGTTTGATATTGGCCGGGTCCCGCCCACCCCGGCCGGGTCCCGCCCACCCCCGACATCAACCTCAAATCTGACAGATCCCTCTGTCTCTCTCCTCCTGTTACGTGTCAGTTTCACACAAGCATCAAGCGCTGAGTGTGGAGAAGGAAGGAAGAGCAGCGGCCAGTGCTATATATCGACCTAATGGCCAAATATCGGTCGACCTCTAGTCCTTTATCAGCCCTGCCTGCGGGCCATTTTTAACCGGTCCGCGGGCCGCAAATGGCCCGCGGGCCGGTACTTTGAGACCCCTGATTTAGACACTCTGACGTCATCACATACAATGTAGGACCAGCAGTCTTGCATTGCAAGTGAGAACACAAAGGCTTTACCCACAACCCAGAGGGATAAGGTAAGTAAAATATATTATTTTTCCCCTAAACAATCATTTAACCCTAGCAGTGTGGGTGAAGCCCCACTACAATGATAACTTTTTATTTTAGTTCAGCTTGGAAAAGGTAGGTGCTGCAAAAATAACTCCAAGTATCAACTTTCTGAAAATTCAGCTCAGTAACAAAACAATGTTTTCTTTTACAGTAGGGTCAGAATGTGTTGCCCATGTGACTCACTGAAATGAAGTCCAGTCCAGAGAGGGACTCCACTGACTGCAGTAAGGTTTAGCGAGGTACACCAAAACCTTTCCTGCTACAAACTGCTGGCTCCATGAATTTTCAAGGCCTAGCCGTGTGTACAGAGCTATGTTACTTCCACACTGCAATACATTTTGGATCCCACATACACAGGAAATTCAGCTGGCGCCGATGCCTCTAGCTTACAATCTGCTATCTGTTCCGGCACTGCGTGCAGTACCCAATGACAGCCTGAATTATTGTCCTCTGCTTGAATTCTTGCCATCCTCATTGGTCATGGCCCTCTCCTCGGCTTTATGTTGGGTATTTTATAGCAGTTATGTATGGGCCAAGTTGCACACTTGATTACCTCCACACCTATTCAAAATTTCTGTAACAGTGGCGACACCTTTGACCCCTGATATCACAGTAAAGCAGCAATCGTTAGATCACTGTTTAACTCCTCTTTTCCACATTTTGTCATGTTACAACCAAAAACATCAATGTATTTTATCTGGATTTTATGTGATAGACCAACACAAAGGAGGAGATTTACTAAAACTGGTGCAGCTGTGTGTGGTAGCCAATCAGCTTCTAACTACAGATTGTTCAATTAAGCTTTGGCAATAAAACCTGGAAGCTGATTGGTTTCTATGCAGAATTGCACCAGGATTTTGCACTCTCCAGCTTTAGTTAATAACCCCTAAAGTGGCACATAATTGTGAAGTGGAAGGAAAAAGATAAATGGTTTTCAACATTTTTTACAAATAAATAAAAAAAGTGTGGCATGCATTTGTATTCAGCCCCCGAGTCAATACTTTGTAGAACCACTTCTTGCTGCAATTACAGCTGCAAGTCTTTTTGGGTATGTCTCTACCAGCTTTGCACATCTACAGAGAGACATTTTTGCCCATTCTTCTTTGCAATATAGCTCAAGCTCTGTCAGATTGGATGGAGAGCATCTGTGAACAGCAATTTTTAAGTCTTGCCACAGATTCTCAATTGGATTTAGGGCTGGACTTTGACTGGGCCATTCTAACACATTAATATGCTTTCATCTAAAACATTGCATTGTAGCTCTGGCTGTATGTTTAGGGTTGTTGTCCTGCTGGAAGGTGAAGCCCTATATTTGGCTCCATCCATCTTCCCACCAACTCTGACCAGCTTCCCTGTCCCTGGTCATCCCCACAACATGATGCTGTGACAGCGTTTTTACTTTTAGGCCAAAAAGTTAAAATTTTGGTTTCATCTGACCAAAGCACCTTCTTACACGTTTGCTGTGTCCCCCACATGTCTTCTCGCATACAGGACTTCTTATGGCTTTCTTTCAATAATGGCTTTCTTCTTGCCACTCTTCCATAAAGGCCAGATTTGTGGAGTGCATGACTAATAGTTGTCCTGTGGACAGATTCTCCCACCTGAGCTGTGGATCTCTGCAGGTCCTCCAGTTACCATGGGCCTGTTGGCTGCTTCTCGATTGATGCTCTCCTTGCCTGGTCTGTCAGTTTAGGTGTTCCGTGCCACACTCTTTCTATTTTTGGATGATAGATTAAACAGTGCTCCGTGAGATGTTCAAAGCTTGGGGTATTTTTTTTTTATAACCTAACCCTGGTTTAAACTTCTCCACAACTTTATCCCTGACCTGTCTGGTGTGTTCCTTGGCCTTCATGATGCGGTTTGTTCACTAAGGTTCTCTAACAAACCTCTGAGGGCTTCACAGAACAGCTGTATTTATACTGAGACTAAATTACACATAGACTAAAGTATATATACTAATTAGGTGATTTTGAAGGCAACTGGTTCCACTAGATTTTAGATAGGGGTATCAGAGTAAAGGGGACTGAATACAAATGCACGGCACACTTTTCAGATATTTATTTGTAAAAAAAAATTGAAAACCATTTATCATTTTCCTTTCACTTCACAATTATGTGCCACTTTGTGTTGGTCTATTACATAAAATCCTAATAAAATACATTTACATTTTTGGTTGTAACATGACAAAATGTGGTAAATTTCAAGGGATATGGATACTTTTTCAAGGCACTGTATGTTCCTCCTGTAAACATGTTCCCAATTTTAAACGTGCATTTCAATGATGCAAAGACTGCCTGACACCACTGGCCTTCCCTCTCATAGTCTGAGTGCCACTGTACTTGGGAATTTTGGAATCTGGTAGAAAGGAAAATCAAAGTACTTCTCTCTGTTATATTTAAAATAAATTTAAATTTAAAGCCCAACTTGGGGTATTTGTTTTTCAAATAGTCCTGCACCTGGTGCAAGATACATTCCTCTCTCTCTATGCCTTGCATTAGTACCAGTCAGCTACTAGATGCCCTAAGTTGTTTTGCCCAGAAGACTGAGAACATACTGTGAAAACATGGCATCACCATGGTGCCCTGCCCACACTCTAATTTTGCATAGTGCGGTGCTGACCATGACCAGCCTAAATAAATCTGGACATGTGAAGTACTACACCAGTGGTCATCAACCCTGTCCCCAGGGCCCACTAACAGGCCAGGTTTTATGTATTACCTTGGGGAGATAAAGACTAGAATACTGCAATCACTGAGCAGCAAATTATACCACCTGTGATGTATTTCAGTTATCTTGCAAACCTGACCTGTTAGTGGGCCTTGAGGACAGGGTTGATGACCACTGTACTAAACAATGTATGAGCCAGCAGGATGTACTACAGCGTACAGCGGGGGGAGCAGATATTTCACTCATCCTAAGTGTCCAATACTTGCAGTAGCCATAGGGCAACATCACTGGAACAGTTTAAACAGGTAGCCAGAAAGTTAAGTATTTCTAGCCTCTTTTTACAGGTCAAATTGAATTTGAAAAAAATAATCAAACCTGTGAGTCTTGTAAAAAAGCTTATCGATATACCAGTGTCTGTTAAATACATATATGACAGAAACTCAAAATGCAACCTACAACTAAACTGAAAATATGAATTACATACACTACTGTGTAAAAGTTTTGGGTAGGTGTGAAAAATTGCTGTAAATTAGGAATGCTTTCAGAAATAGAATGGTTAATATTTTTAATCAATTAACAAAATGGAAAATAAATGAACAGAAGAGAAATCTAATCAAACCAAACAGCATCAATTCTTCTAGGTACATTTGCATACAAGGAACTCAGCAGGTAGGTTGTTCCAAACAGCTTGGAGAACTAACCACAGATCTTCTGTGGATGTAGGCTGCCTCACATCCTTCTGTCTCTTCTTTCTCCACCATGCTTCACTGTTGCTTGCAGACACTCATTATTGTACTGCTCTCCAGCCCTTCAGAGGACAAACTGCCTCCTGCTACAGCCGAATATTTCATATTTTGACTCTTCAGTCCAGAGAATCTGCTGCCATATTCTGCACTCCCGTTCCTATGTTCCTGTGCATTGTTGAGTTGCTTTGCCTTGTTTCCACATCGGAGATATGGCCATTTGGCCACAATTCTTCCATGAAGACCACTTCTGGCCAGACTTCTCTGGACAGAAGATGAGTGTACCTGGGTCCCACTGGTTTCTGTCAGTTCTGAGCTGATGGCACTGCTGTACATTTTCTGATGTTGAAGGTAAGTAAGCATAATGTGTCTTTCATCTGCTGCATTAAGTTTCCTGCATCTATGGTCCTCACCGATGCCCATTTCTTTGTGCTTCAAAAGAGCTTGAACACCACATCTTGAAACCCCGGTATGCTTTAAAATCTTTACCTGGGAGAGATCTTGCTGATGTATTAACTACCCTGTGTCTTGTTGCTGTGCTCCGCTTTTCCTCACCCAGTTTTAAGCCTCCTACACAGCTGTTTCTATTAATGATGGTGCTTCAACCTACATATGAAATTAATGATCATTAGCACCTGCTTTGTATAATTGGTTAATCATACACCTGACTCTAAAGCCTCGCACACACTATCGGATTGCTGGCCAACAGAGCGTCAGACTTTTGTCCGAAGGGTGTGTGCCAGAAACTTGTCTTGCATACTAATGGCACACAATTGTTGGCCAACAAACACGAAAGTAGTGACGGACTTCGTGGAATTTCAGCTCTTAAGCGCCACCATTTGGGCACCTTCTGCTAATGCCGTGTTTGGTGAGCATTAATGCAGCGCATGCGTGTTTGTACTTTGGACTTTTGTGTGACAGACTGTTGCCCGCTGAAAATTTACTAGCTTGCCATTCAACATTTGTTGGCCGAAAGTTGGACAACAATTGTCTGAAGGAGCGCACTAACGGTCGGATTTTAGGCCATCAGTCTGTCATCACACAATCCCCTGCCAACAATCAGATAGTGTGTACGAGGCTTAATCCTACAAATCCCTGAAGTGTACAAAGTGTGCAAGTGTAAAGCCTGGTAGACACGATCAGATTGTTGGCCAACTGAGAGTCTGATTTTTGTCAAAAGGGCGTGCCTGGATCTTGTCTTGCATACTAAACGGTACACAATTGTCGGCCAACAAACACGAATGTAGTCTTGGGCGCCACCCTTTGGGCCCTTTCTGCTAATTTTGTGTTTGGTGAGCATTGATTCCGAGCATGCGTGTTTGTACTTTCAACTTTTGTGTACTGACCATCAGAAAATCTGACAACAGAGCCTTGTCCGATGAAAATTTACTGGCATGTCATCCAACATTTGTTGACAGAAAGTTGGACAATTGTCAAAAGGAGCGTACCAACAGTCAGATTTTAGGACAACAGTCTGTCAACAGACAATCTCCTGCCAACAATCTGATCGTGTGTACGAGGCTTATGAAAATTTTTTGCTGGTTTGAACCGAAAGGGTAGTCTTACCAAATATGGATTTTTCTTCTGTTCGCTCACTTTGCATTTTGAAAATTGATTAAAAAAATCAATTAAAATGTATATTTTTGCAATTCTTACTTTACAGCATTTCTTCATACCTGCCTAAAACTTTTGTCCAGTAGTGTGTGTGTGTGTGTCAAAGTATGTGATATATTTTGGGATTCAGAAGTGTCTGCTAATGTTCCTATTTAGCAATGAGGAAACCTACTGTTCTTTTTTTATCTGAAGCAAGTCTTACTGTAAAACCATCATAATTTGTAATTATGGAATTGTAAATTCCATATGAAGTTAGTTCATAAACAGGTCAAAGAACATAATAGTATAATAGCATTTTTGTCCTAAACAGGACAAACTACCCCTAGATATAGAAATCTAGGTATGACATCACAAATACAATTGTTGCACATATTTAGGTCAAACTTAAAATGTGTGTTTTTTTTACCTTTAGCTGTTTAGCAAGTTCTTTAGAATCTTCAAAAATCAGTCCATTTTCTTTATGTTTCACTAGTTCATGTAAACTGAGAATACAAATAATACGTTGCTTACTTTGCAGCATTTTAAATACTTTTTGGATAAACTGTTAAAAGAGAAGTATGGGTGTTTGTTTTTTTTCCCCCTATGTTCATACTTACCTAGGTGGATGCAGCATGGGTCTGATGCTGCATCTGTCCCCTGGCGTCTCTGCACTGAAAACCGAGCGATCAAACACCGCCGATCACTTGGTTTTCACAGCTCCATGAGCAGAGAGCTGTAGACTGTCAGTCACAGCTCTCTGCCCCCCTATCCCTCTGCGCTTATTGAAGCGCTGAGCGGTGGAGAGGGCAGAGGGGACCGTCTCAGGCTCTCAGTGGCTCGATGAGAGGCTGAGTCGGGTGTCAGTCCAGGCACCAGGGGGATCCAGACTTTATTGTCGCAATCATGCGGTGCCTGGACGGATATCAGTGACGTCAGCAGAGAACAGAGTGCAAAACGAATTGCACACCTGTGATCCATAGGAGAAGCCCAGCCAAACAAGCTTTGGCTGGACTTCTCCTTTAATGTTGTAGAAATAATTAAATATCTCCTAAACAAAATGATGGTGGGTGTATTTATTGTACACTACAGTTTTACCAAATGTTATTGTGTACCACACTCCCAACCGCTGTAGCGTCTCCTGTCACTAAATATTAAAATGTCCCACCCACCTACCTTGCCAGCATACAGTCGGGATACTATCTGTAGTAGGAGTGGGGTTGGAGTCTGAAAAAACATGTGGCAAGAGATATCTACAGCCCTAATCCTCTCTTCCTGTGAGCCTGGAACAAAAGTGTGACTGGTACCCAATTTTATTTTTAATCCTTCACTACAGCCATGGATCCACCCTGAGTAATGTCAGCCCACCCCAGTGCTGGGGGTTCTCTTTAATGTTGAAGGGGGGTGCTTCTACATTTACTTAACTGAACATTGATTATTGCTACAGTTTTTAATAGCAAGAGTTAGGTAGGGTAGGCAGGTGAAGAGGCAGTGCCATCCACAAAGCGCTTTGCCGTACTCTGTAATTTTGAAGAGGCAAAGAATTTTGGCATGCTGTCACGTTTCCACACACTTGATGCCAGGGCTTTTGCTCTTATGCTGAAGACAGTTGGCAATCAACTGCTTGTGGCAAGGGCAGTCTTTCTATCGCCCAGAGGGACGGTTTCTTTGGCAGGATTTTCTTATTGTACAACGCCATCTCCAGGAATTGAGTTTGACTGCATTTAAGCACCTTTTTTTCATCTATAAAGATAAACTGCTACACTACGGAACCTTTCGCTCTGCTTTGCATTGCTTTTCAGATATTCTTGGCGCTCCCACTCTTCCCTTGGACCTGGTTACATCACACGTTTATAGCTTTGTGCTAGGTGATCTATATTAAAAGTGGAGCTAAGCCCCTATCCTTTACAGCCAAGGAAGCTGCCATCTTGACCTCAGTTTGATCTGCAGTTGCCATGGTATTGCACATGTGATCAGTAATGGCACCAGCCTTTTGATAGCTTGACCGTTCAGCTGAGAGCACAAGCAACTATTACAGTTACTGTATCAGTTTTAAAAATGGTTAAATTGATTGGTTTAGTTCCAGCTTTAAGGTATATGGTTACCTTTGCTAACATATAATTATACCAATTTATGTTGGTTGATATTTTTTTTTTTCCTTTTTAGTCTGAGTGTCACAGAATTAAAGCAGAACTTATGCCGCGTACACACGAGCGGAATTTCTGACAGAGAGTCCCATGTGAGCTTTTCATCGTATATTCCGACCGTGTGTATGCCCCATCGGACTTTTTCCGGCAAAAATTCAGACGGACTTAGATAGAGAACATGTTCTATATTTTTCCGATGGAACAAATTACTATCGGAAAAACCGCTCGTCTGTATGCTGTTCCAACGCACCAAAAACGATGCATGCTCTGAAGCAAGTACGAGACAGAAGCTATTGGCTACTGGCTATTGAACTTCCGTTTTCTAGGCCCGTCGTACGTCACCTCGTTCTGGACGGTCGGAATTTGGTGTGACCGTGTGTATGCAAGACAGCTTGAGCGGAATTCCATCGGAAAAACCTTCAGAGTTTATTCCAACGGCAAAACCGGTCGTGTTTACAGGGCATAAGTCCACAAACACCAAATACTCACCTCAATAGCAATTGTCTGATAACTGCATATTCTCCCCAGCTTTTTCCAGGTGCCATAGGAGTTAAGTCATCCCAACACCAAGGCGCTGTGCATGCCTAGCTCTGTGTACATGCTAAAGAAGACTGCAGGCAGCCAAGTTTATTTAATAGCAGAAAAGACATAGCATGTCTGTTCTGCAATAAAGCTCCTTCTCTTTGCCTTGTACCTTTAACTCCGCTTTCTGTTTTATTTCCAACGTATGATGTACAGTAGTTGTGTATTAAAGGATAAGTTCACTTTTTGAAGGTCAGCAGATCACGGTGCAATGTCAGGCTCCTGAAGACTTGCTGTCTGCTTGTACCTCCAATACGGGCAGGCAGTTACGGGAGAACAGGAAGATTCATGAACTACAAGAGCGTTAATGGAGTTGCCTATATTACACTGCAAACAATTTCAGCATTTATTACCATTTAAAATTCACTGCGCACACAGGAAGGCAACAGCCAAACATATCAACAACTTTCATAGGAAGGTCCAAACCACTGGAAGAATTGTGGAGACAGACTCCTAGGTCAGCCGATCCTACAGCGGTAAAGAAAGTAAATAAGAAAACTTGTTTTTAACAATAATCTTTCAATAATAGATACTGCAACATTCCTAGTAATTTGTTTTAAAGTTAACATCAAGCATAAGTTTCAATCCACCAAACAGTAATGCTCTGACCTGTCTTTTTTACAAGTGTGAAACAAAGCTGGTTCACAGCAGAACAAATTAATGTGTATCTTGTTGTCATGCATTTTAATCACATTTCTTTTTTTTTACTTTTTCAAACGTCATGGGTTAATTAAAGCTTTCATGACAGACCGAATTTTGAGGTTTTGGTATACATGGGTTTACTCAACAACAATTTAACCACTTTGCATACCAAAATGATTCACTTTTGTCATTAAAAGCCTAGGTTCACACTGACAGCGGGAATGAAATCGTGCGAGTTCAGCTGAACATGTCAGTTCTGACTTCAGAGGCGATTTCAGAGACATCTGTGCGGGTTCATGCACAGATGTCTATTGAAATCGCACCCCAAAGATGTCAAAAGTAGTACGGGCGGCGCCATTGCCAGCAAGAGCCACTGATTTAGCATGCGATTTGACATGTCAAATCGCATGCCAAATCGTTGCAGTGTGAACCAGGGCTAAGACTTACTGTAGGTGGGCCACCAATAATTTGTTTCTTGAAAAAAAAAAAAAAAATCCTGTATATAGTATTTAGAGGAATGGACATGGTACAATGCATTACAACCAGGGGGCTGGTAAGCCCACAATATGATAGTACTGACAAGCCCCCTTTTTTTTTTTCAAATGACAGGGGTCTATTAGGGGTTGATTTACTAAAACTGGAGAGTGCAAAATCTTGTGCAGCTCTGCATAGAAACCAATCAGAATCCAGGTATTTTTGTCAAAGCTTAATTAAACAAACTGAACTTAGAAGCTAATTGGCTACCATGCACAGCTGCATCAGATTTTGCACTCTCCAATTTTAGACCCCTTTCACACTGAAGCACCACTAAAACAGCACTAAAGCGCCGGCCGTTCTTGCAGTGCTTTAGTGGCATTTTAGCGGTGCTCTTGTGGCACTTTCCAGGCAATAGCGGGGCGTTTTTTTTTTTTTTTTAAGGTCACGTGACAATGTGACCTTAAAAAAAAAAAAAAAGGAAAAAAGATCCGCATTGTGGCACTTTGAAAGCACTGACCATTCATTTGAAGTGCTTTTCAGTGTGAAAGGGGTCTTAGTAAATAAATCCAATGATGTCAGACTCCCATCCAGTTCAAGCAGATCAAGGACCAAAAGTGGTTTGTACACTCGCCATCTGTGCTCAAAGTTTAGCACGTCAAGGTTCATTCTCAGTAGCAGGAGGTCAGAAACTGAGGTTCCCAAATTCCTTTTAAATGATTTGAGCATCTTGAATACCTCCACAGCAGTTTCAAGCTCACAAAGGTCCAAGATGAAACGTGGGGGATCAGGAGGCCCGAACATCCACCCACATACATGTAGAAAAGCTCACTGCTACAGCGAAACAGACCATGGACAATTACAACTGGCAAATTGTTTTCATCCTTCCACCGCCCCTATAACAGACCCATGCCAGTTGGCATTGAAAGTGTTAATCATGCATATGAATGATATGATCTCAGTATTTATTTATTTATTTTTTTAATTGCAAGGTCATCTTTTACTATGGGGCATTGTATTACAACTAGTGACACCTAAAGAATTTTTTCATGTCAGCACTTTTCTAATTTTATTGAGAAAAAATAGATAGTTTGCCTTGCAGTCACATTGATTCTTTTACTTCACAAACTTCAGAGTAACTGACCTAGAACAAGTGAGCAGCTAATGGCATGGCAGTCAGTGACACACAGTATATGCCAAATTGCACAGCAATGGGTAACAGTTAATATTCAAAGTGATTATATTTTTCTTTTTTGCGGATGATATATAATGGTTATGCCAGTTAAAAGGGGCAGGAGTGCCAAGAAAGTAGGAAAAATGCATATAGTACAACTGTTCGGTTCTACAAACTGACATATTCATATGGGGACAAATCTGGGTCACTGTATTGCTGGCCACACATGCGTTTTTTTCCAGCAATTTTAACCACTCCCACAAAATAAAACTGTGCAGATTAAATCAACCTACTACCAGTGGTTTATATACTTATATGGTGGTAGATTGCTTTGATCTGTTTAACTACACTTGAAAGATTCTCTTTAAATGCACAACTTTAAATACTATATTAGCTCTTTCACACTGGGGCGGCTTGCAGGCGCCATTGCGCTAATAATAGCGCCTGAAAAACGACCCAAAAGTGCCACTGCTTTGTCTCCAGTGTGAAAGGCTTTCACACTGGAGCGGTGCGCTGGCAGGACGGGGAAAAAAGTAGTGCTAGTAGCATCTTCGGAGCGGTGAAGGAGCAGAATGTATACCGCTCCTTCACCGCTCCTGCCCATTGAAATCAATGGGGCAGCGCGGCTATACCGACGGCAAAGGGCCTCTGCAGAGGCGCTTTGTGGTGGTTTTTAACCCTTTCTCGGCCGCTAGCGGGGGTAAAACTGCACCGCTAGTGGCCGAATACCGACGGTAAAGCGCTGCTTACAATAGCGGCGCTTTAACGCCGACGCCGCCCCCGCCCCAGTGTGAAAGGGGCCTAAACAATCTACAGAGAATTTGTTTGTCTATAAAACCCTTTACAGTACACCTGTCATAATAGAAATGTAAACAATAATGCTACTTGTCTTACCAAGTAAAACAGGATAGTCTTCAGCTTCCAACCATGGTGTACATATCTGGATGTTCTGAAGCTGCAGCTCTTTTATTAACTTACAATAATATTCCTTCAAAGGACCTTTTCCTGAGGGTGAACAGCAAAGAAAACATGACTGTGGAATGGATACACTAATTGTGGCAGTATTAGGACCTCATGCTTTCCTAATTACAACTAAATAGTAAAGTCCTTTTACTCCTGCATGAACCGACGTACCTGTACGTTGGTCCTTGCAAGGAGCATAGTGGAAGCGTGCCCGTGGGTCCTGCTACTCGATGTTCGCCGGCGACCCGCAATCGCTGTGTATAGAGGCAGAACGGGGAACTGCCTATGTAAACAAGGCGATTCCCCGTTCTGCCTAATGACGTGTCAGATCTACTGTTCCCAGTGATCGGGAACATCATGTCCCAGTGAGCCCACCCCCTACAGTTAGAACACACCAAGGGAACAACTTAACCCCTTGATTGCCCCCTAGTGTTAACCCCCTTCCCTGCCAGTGTCATTTTTATATTGATCAGTGCATTTTTATAGCACTGATCAATGTAATAATCTCACTGGTCCCCAAAAAGTGTCATTTGGGGTCAGATTTGCCTGCCGCAATGTCGAAGTCCCGCTAAAAATCGCAGATCGCCGACATTACCTGTAAAAACAATAAAAAATATTAAAAGTCCCTAAATCTATCCCGTAATTTGTAGACGCGATAACTTTTGTGCAAACCAATCAATATACGCCTATTGCGATTTTTTTCAAAAATATGTAGAAGAATATATATCGGCCTAAACTAATGAATTCATTGTTTTTTTACATATTTTTTTTGGATATGTATTATAGCAGAAAGTAAAAAAAAAAAAAGATTTCTTTTAAACCACTTCCGGACCACCCACCGTTGTTTTACGCAGTAATTTGAAGGAGGATATCATTGTTATGGCAGCACCTAGCTGCCATAACCCCAGTATCCTCCTTTATAGCGGGGGGTCCGGTTTAAGATAAAAAAAAGTGGTCTCTGCGGCGGATTCGCCGCAAGATCACTTTTATCGGCGGCGAGAGAGGGCCCCCCTCCCGCCGCGATCCGGTGCCCTCCGCCGCTTACCGGAGCCGTCGGCAGTGGCGGAGGCAATCGCGTCTGTCCCCTTGCTGGGTATGGAGACGAGTGAGGGGAAAATGGCTCCCACCCGTCTCCATATCACTGCAGGGCGGAAGCAACGTCAAAACGTTGCTTCCGCCCATATCTCTTAAAGGGCCTTTTTTTTTTTTTTTAACTACTTGACCACTGGGCACTTAAACCCCCTTCCTAACCAGACCAATTTTCAGCTTTCGGTGCTCACACTTTGAATGACAATTACTCAGTCATGCAACACTGTACCAATTTGAAATGTTTGTCCTTTTTTTCACACAAATAGAGGTTTCTTTTGGTGGTATTTAATCACTACTGGGTTTTTTATTTTTTGCGCTATAAATCAAAAAAGACTGAAAATTAGGTAAAAAAAAAAATCCTTTGTTTCTGTTAAAATTTATTGGCGAGTATTGGCAGAGTATTGCATAGTATTGCTGAGTATTGGCAGAGTATGGCAGAGTATGGGCACTGAGCAGCGCTGTGGGCTGGATCTGTAGTGCCCACACTGCTGCAAACGATCTCTCCCTCTCTCCTCTCACACTGTACCGATCAGTACAGAGAGGGGAGGGAGGAACCGGTGTCATGACATGACGCCAGTTTGTTTACTAGTGATGCTCCATCATTTGACGGAGCGATCACGTGGTAAAGGCCGCTATCAGCGGCCATTTACCGTGATGCGCCGGGTCCCCCGGACCCAGCCATCACGGATGTTCCCAGGTGCGCGTGGGAGTGCGATTATGTGAGGATGTCCACTCAGAATAAGCCGACCGCGCTGTAGCCGTCTTTCGGCTATGGCCCGGTCGGCATGTGGTTAAATGACAAATTTAAAAAAAAAAATGTTTTATTACATTTTAATGTAAATATGAGATCTGAGGTATTTTTGACCCCAGATCTCATGTTTAACCACTTCAGTATAGGGCACTTATACACCTTCCTGCCCAGACCAATCTTCAGCTTTCAGTGCTGTAGCAGTTTGAATGACAATTGCGCGGTCACACTGTACCCAAACAAAATTTTTAACATTTTGTTCCCACAAATAGAGCTTTCTTTTGGTGGTATTTGATCAGCTCTGCAGTTTTTATTTTTTGCTAAACAAATAAAAAAAAGACAAGAAAATTTTGAAAAAAAAAAAAGAAAAGTTTTGCTTTTGTTTCTGTTAAAAAAATTCGTAAATAAGTAAGTTTTCTCTTTCACCGATGGGCACTGATAAGGTGGCACTGACAGGCACTGATACGGCGGCACCGATGAGGTGGCACCAATGAGCGGGCACTGAAGATGGGCACTGATATGCAGCACTGATGGGCATTGATAGGCGGCACTGTTGGGCACTCATGGGTGGCACTGGTTGGCACTGATAGGCATCCCTGGTGGCACTGGCAGTGGTAGGCATTGGAGTGGGCACTGATTAGCAGCTGCCTGGGCACAGATTGGCAGCTGCCTGGGCACAGATTGGCAGCTGCCTGGGGGTCTAGGGGGCATATCTGGTGGTCCAGTGTGGTGGCCATCCTGGTGGTCCTGGGCGGCTTCCCTGGTGGTCCTGGGCAGGATCCGAGGGGGGGCTGTGCTGATAAACAATCAGCACAGACCCCCCCATGTCAGGAGAGCAGCCGATCTGCTCTCCTCTACTCGCGTCCGTCAGACGCGAGTGAGGAAAAGCCGATCACTGGCTCTTCCTATTTACATCGTGATCAGCTGTGATTGGACATGGCTGATCACGTGGTAAAGAGTCTCTGTCAGAGATTCTTTACCTAGATCGGAGTTGCGGTGTGTCAGACTGACACACCGCAACAACGATCACCGCGATGCCCCCGGGGGCGCGCAGCGGCTTAATATCCTGATCACGTCATATGACGTCCGGTCAGGGTATTGAAACCACTTTGCCGCCGTCATTTTGCTATATGGCGGGCAGCAAGTGGTTAAGGGGTCCTGACGTGCTTTTTTCTTTATTACAAGGGATGTTTACACAGTGTAAAAAAAATAAATAAAAAAACAATTTAAAACGCGCCCCGTCCCGATGAGCTCACGTGCAGAAGCGAACGCATATGTGACTAGTACCCACATATGAAAACAGTGTTCAAACCACACATGTGAGGTATCGCCCGCGATCGGTGGAGCGAGAGCAATAATTCTAGCCCTAGACCTCCTCTGTAATGCAAAACATGCAACCTGTAGAATTTTTTAAACGTCGCCTATGGAGATTAAGGGTAAAAGTTTGTCCCCATTTCACGAGCGGGCGCAATTTTGAAGCGTGACACGTTGGGTAACAATTTACTCGGCATAACATTATCTTTCACAATGTAAAAAAAATTGCGCTAACTTTGTCTTATTTTTTAATTCAAAAAAGTGTATATTCCAAAAAAAGTGCACTTGTAAGACCGCTGCGCAAATACAGTGTGACAGAAAGTATTGCAACGACCGCCATTTTATTCTCTAGGGTGTTAGAAAAAAAATGTATAATGTTCTAAGTAATTTTCTAGCAAAAAAAACTGTTTTTAACTTGTAGACAACAAATCTCAGAAAGAGGCTTGGTCCTTAAGTGGTTAAATTGTCGTCCTTTTTTTGTTTATAGTACAAAAAATAAAAATTTGCAGAGGTGATCAAATACCAACAAAAGAAAGCTCTATTTGTGGGTAAAAAAGGATGTCAATTTTATTTGGGTACAGCGTCGCATGACCGCACAATTTTCAGTTAAAGCAACGCAGTGCCGTATAGCAAAAAATGGCCTTGTCATTAAGGGGGCAAATCCTTCCGTGGCTGAAGTGGTTAAAAGTTCATACAATAAGATGTGAAATAAAATCAAAGTGCCTTCTTCCACCAGCCCCTAGGCGAATATCCTACTCACCAAACGTACATGACACCCATCACAGGTAGAAATAAACAACATGTAAAGCAGCAATGTATTTTCGAGGGAAAGGAAAACCAGCCCATAAAGATGCACACCCACCGGGCAAGGTTATGGTACATCACATATGTCAGGAAGAAAAAAAAAGAAAAAAAAAAAAGCTTCTCTTAGTGCAGTTTGTAAAATGTATTGCATCGCAACTAAAAAATGCACTTACAATGTTGCCGATCAAGAAAAACTCATTAAAAACAAGCAGGGGCGCCAATCTCATTCCATCTGTGTTCCAAGGGAATGCGGAAGTGACGTAGCGCGTACTACCCGCTCCGACATGTTTCGTCATTAACATCTAACATCATCAGGGGCCATGTATCGGACCCGTGACTTCCTCCTTTATATACATCCGCCATATACTTCAATCCTTATTAACGGTTTAAAGACCGATCCGAAAACTGCTATAACAATACTTTATTACTGACTCTGGAGGTAGGAGCTAGGTACCACCTATAAATTGATGTTACGCCCTCTAGTGAATCTTTCGTGGTATTATCAAAGGAATATAAAACCACTGTTTAGATAAAAAAAACACAGGTGCTATATGTTCCATCTTGTTCAATGTATGGTTTATACTAAATTGTGCTTAGTTGAGAGCGTGATATTAAAAAAACTACTATTTTCCTTTTATGATTTAGGCTGTTCGAGCCTCACTACGAGCTGCTCTATGTTTATTATTACACCTTTCATTATTTAATAGAATTTTTCTTGGGTTGATCCAGGGTGTGCAGGTTGAAGGTTTCTTCTTTATATTCATTTTTTTCACTATTTTTCACGTCCCGAGTAGGAGGTTATAGCATGCAGCAATGGATATTTTTGAATTTATGAACAATAGAGTTTTAAATGTGGAAGAGGTATTCGCGTTTGCACAAAGTTCTACACACAAAGATTTATATCACAATTGTTAAAAAAACACATTTGAAAAGAAAATACGCACAGGGTGGGACATTAGAACAATATGGAAAAAACAAAATGACTCCTGGACGCCTACGTCGGGACCTAGGTCCGAACGATGGGGTATTAGACCAGGATCTAGAAAATGAATGGTATGGCTATTTTTAATTTAAGTGAACAAAAATTAATAGACTTAATTATATCAAGAAGAAAGTTGAAATTGTTAAAGCTAGAAAGTAAAATTATGGAATTAAAAGAATGTTTGAGTCCTTTTAGGGCCAGTTCACACCACATGCAGTCCAGTGTGTTTTCCTTCTGCATCAAAAATGCATGGAAAGTAGATTATATGGTGTTTAATGGCATATAGTTTACACCAGTGCTTGCAGTTCCAGTGCATTCTAGTTCCAGAAAAAAAAAAGTAGAACATGCTGCATTTTTCCTGCACTGGACTTTAACACTGTAAAATGCATAAAAAAATCACTGGAACGCACATGTCCTTATTTAAGGTAAGGAAAAAAAAGAGGGGTAAAAAATGCACAGGACTGTATCAAAAATGCACCGGAACACAACAAAAACGTGCATGCAGAAAAGCATCTGGAACTCATCCAGACTGCGTTTCTATGGTGTGAACTGGCCCTTAAAGATTTCCCTGAGTATAAGGATAAATCCACCCAAATCCAGAAGTTTAAAAAAAAAAAAAAAAAAAAATGAAAAAGAAATGAAACAAAAAAGGATTAGGAAATATCAGAGAGATCTACAAGATTACAGAGAGAATTTGGTATATAAATGGCAGGAGGAGGGCAAGGAGGCAGCTATCGTTTCCACCGCATCCTCACCTGCTGGCGAGGTGAGGTGTGGGAACCATGCAGCTGTCTCTAACCCTACCCCAGCCAATAAAAGGAGTTCTGTTGAGAGTTAATCGACCATACCCAGAGGAGGCACCAGGGCCGGGAACCCAGGGAGGGGAGGTGTAGCCACAGCCCAAACAATATCCCGGAACACCTAGAAATTTTTATCATCAGGAACCCAATAGCTATGGAGTACCTACACACAATTGCAATAGGTATATGAACCCATTAGGGGGAACCACTACCCAAGGGGTTTTCCACTGAGGGGACATGGTGACCCACCAGGACCTCACAGGAGGGGTGGTTTGACTTCCAAAGGACCTTTTGGCCCCAGGGAAGGAAGAGGGGGACATCATTGGAACCAACCGTGGATACCCCAACATCAAGGGGGACCCCTGACATCATGGTACAAACAGGAGCCCCCAGAATGGCAACAGTGGGAAGCCCCACACTGGCAACAGAATGGGGTACAAAGACGGAAAGGGGACAGAAAGAACAAAAATAAAGAGACCAATAGGCCAGGGTACCTTCAACTTGAGTGATGAGACGTTACCCGCCAATGAATTGAAGGTTTTGGAACTCGGTCTAATATATGCCCCAGACAAGGGCTTAGATTGGTTTGATGCTTTTATAAGGGTTCATTCATCATTTAAGGTTCATTAGGAAGCTTAATATTAAAAAACATTTAATTGAAAAAAACCCAGCAGAATCTAAGACTAGGGAACCCAATGAGTACCAAGATAATGGTTTGAAAAATCGCTCTACATTTAATCCTAAAAAATCTTCCAGTCATTTTTTAGAAGTATTTAAGTCCATGGTGGAACAGAATACAAGATTAATAAAGACCAAAGTGGGACACAGGAAAGGAAACGTACAGGTTTAGAGGCCCTCGAGAAAAAGAAAAACATAGCCATCCAAATGGTTGACAAGGTGGGAGGGATTGTGGCTCTTTCTCAAAATCCTCTTTCTTTAGAAGTGAATCGAGCAGTGGGAGATAAAAACACGTATAAGAAATTAGGTGGGAATCCTACTAACTAAAAGCAACACTAACTAGGCTTATCAAGAAAGCCAAAAATAGGGGAGTATTAACTAAAAAAGAAGCAAGATACCTTATTCCTGAAGCTCCCATGTTGCCAGTTATATACCAGCTCCCAAAAATCCACAAAAACAAACAATGCCCTCCCGGAAGACCTATACTTTGTGGCATAGATTCACTATTTTCAGGAGTGGGCGAATACATAGACTGTTTTCTACAGCCTATTGTCCAAGATTGCCCATCTTATGTTAGGGATAGAAAGCACCTGATGAACTTGCATGATACTCCCATCACGGATGACACAGTTCTAGTCACCATTGATGTGGATTCGTTGTATTTTAAGACATCAGGACATGCTCTCTACCACCAAGAGAGCACTCAACGCTCATACTACCCTTAACGTGGATGTAAACCCTCACATATACCCAGTGAAGTGAACAGCCTCAGATGATACACAGGGATGAAAAAAATCTCCCAACATAAGTTTTGCATGTATATATGCTGTCTTCAGGTTTATATATTCTTTAGAAAGTTCAGATCGTGTTAGGAGATTTTCTTTTCCTGTTCAGCACTGCAGTGAAGCCTGGGCATACAGCCAAGACAGCTGATTGGAGGAAAGGCACATACCCCCTCTACTCATAGAGACTTTCAGCTCTGTTTGTTGAATTTATAGCATCCTCCCCAACGCAAAACCCAGGCTGCTTTTATCCCAGTTGACGGAGAACTTCTGTGAAATTTTCATGTTGATAACAGAAGAACGGAGCAGGAGAAAGCCGCAGGTCTTCGTGCTTTGAAGAGAGATAAGAAAACACTGCTGATATATGTGCCCAACTCAAATTTCATAAATCAGGTTTACATCCACTTTAAAAGTGAACAAAATAAGTTTTTGGTGGATTTATTAGACCTGGCCATGTCAAAATAATTACTTCTGGCATGAGGGTTCCCACTATAACCAAATCAAGTGCGTGGCCATGGGGGAGAAATTTGTCCCTAGTGCGGCCAATCTTCTCCTAAGCCAGTGGGAAGAACAGACCATCTTCAATAAGACCTTACCAGAGATTACTCTTTATAAGTGTTACATTGACGATATTGTCATTCTATGGAATGGAACCATAGAATATTTGTCTAGGTTTCTCGCCGGTATGAATGACAAATATTGGCTAAAATTTACTGGGACTTGGGACCTACAAAAGTTAGTACACCCCTCACATTTTTGTAAATATTTTATTATATCTTTTCATGTGACAACACTGAAGAAATTACACTTTGCTACAATGTAAAGTAGTGTGTACAGCCTGTATATGTACATTTGCTGTCCCCTCAAAATAACTCAACACAGCCAATGTCTAAAGCGCTGGCAACAAAAGTGAGTACACCCCTAAGTGAAAATGTCCAAATTCTGCCCAATTAGCCATTTTCCTCCCTGGTGTCATATGACTCGTTAGTGTTACAAGGTCTCAAGTGTGAATAGGGAGCAGGTGTGTTAAATTTGGTGTTATCGCTCTAACTCTCTCATACTGGTCACTGGAAGTTCAACATGGCAGCGAACTCTGAGGATCTGAAAAAAATAATTGTTGCTCTACACAGAAATGGCCTAGGCTATAAAAAGATTGCCAAGACCCTGAAACTGAGCTGCAGCACAGTGGCCAAGATCATACAGTGGTTTAACAGGACAGGTTCCACTCAGAACAGGCCTCGCCATGGTCGACCAAAGAAGTTGAGTGCACATGCTCAGCATCATACCCAGAGGCGGTCTTTGGGAAATAGACATATGAGTGCTGCCAGCATTGCTGCAGATGTTGAAGGGGTGGGGGGACAGCCTGTCAGTGCCCAGAACATACACTGCATCACATTGGCCTGCATGGTGTCGGGTCACCTGAGTCCAGGTGACAGATGCACCCCATTGGGGTCAGGAGTGCAACTCAAGGTTAGTGTACTCTACGGCTGACTGCTGTGGATGGAGATCTAGGTGATTCAGGAGAGCAGGTATTCTGAAGCACCAACACAGATCACACTGGGAGCTAGAGCATGAGATTTCCCAGGGTGCGGAATCTAAGAGCCAGCGGGTGTTCACCAGAGGCCCCTAGTGGTGGGGATGGATTTAGCTGAAGACCCCCAGGGCCTCCCAGCTCATGCTCACAGTAGACTACAGGAAGGTAAAGAGGAAGCAGCAGACTGCGACAACAAAGGATAGTCAGGAGATAGCCAAAGGTTGGGGAAACAAGCAGGTAAGGATAATCAAGGAACATGCCAATGTCGGGATATGAAGCAGACTATGACAGTCAAGAAAAAGCCAAGATCGGTAACTAGAATCAGATGTAGAACACACAGCAAGGAGCACACGGAAGCCAAACACACAATATTCATCAGCAGGGCTGGGTATTAGTGCACAGGTTAATATAGTGTTCCCTGATAGGGCCTGGGATGGAGCCATGCTTTGAGGAGAGATTACTTAAGCAGCCAAGTGAAGGGCTACTGATCTCTTAAGCTGAACACACGGAGAGGTAAGCTGACAAACAAACATTACTGTGGATCCATGACACATGGCTGTCGTCCCAGAAGGAAGCCTCTTCTAAAGATGATGCACAATAAAGCCTGCAAACAGTTTGCTTTAGACAAGCAGACTACTAAGGACATGGATTACTGGAACCATGTCCTGTGGTCTGATGAGACCAAGATAAACTTATTTGGTTCAGATGGTGTCAAGCGTGTGTGGCTGCAACCAGGTGAGGAGTACAAAGACAAGTGTGTCTTGCCTACAGTCAAGCATGGTGGTGGGAGTGTTTTGGTCTGGGGCTGCATAAGTGCTGCTTCCGGTACTGGGGTGCTACAGTTCATTGAGGGAACCATGAATGCCAACATGTACTGTGACATACTGAAGCAGAGCATGATCCCCTACCTTCGGAGACTGAGCTGCAGGGCAGTATTCCACCATGATAACAACCCCAGACACCTCCAAGACGACCACTGCCTTGCTAAAGAAGGTGAGGGTAAAGGTGATGGACCGGCCAAGTATGTCTCCAGACCTAAACTCTATTGAGCATCTGTGGGGCATCCTCAACCTGTGAAGCTCTGGTGAACTCCATGCCCAAGAGGGTTAAGGCAGTGCTGGAAAATAATGGTGACCATACAAAATATTGACACTTTGAGCCCAATTTAGACATTTTCACTTAGGGGTGTACTCACTTTTGTTGCCAGCAGTTTAGACATTAATGTCTGTGTGTTGAGTTATTTTGAGGGGATAACAAATTTACACTGTTATACAAGCTGTACACTCACTACTTTACATTGTAGCAAAGTGTCATTTCTTCAGTGTTGTCACATGAAAAGATATAATAAAATATTTACAAAAATGTGAGAGGTGTACTCACTTTTGTAAAATACTGTATATCAACTAAGTTTCCTAGATCTAGTACTTACCAAACAGAATGGAAGAATAGCCACCAAAACCTTTTTCAAAGAGTCGGACAGAAACAGGTACATTCCTACAGCTAGTTGCCATCAGCCAAAATTGCTGGGGGCTATCCCTAAGGGACAGCTTATGCGTATTCTACGCAATTGTGCTAAAATGGAAGACTATGTCCAACAATCTGAACTTGTGGTAAACAGGTTCAAAGAAAAGACCTATCATGATAATAAATTAGTACCCATCCAGGCACAAGTTTAAAAAAAAAACATTGACAGTGCCTATTGGAACATAAACCAAAAATAATAAATAGACATACCAACAATATAGCTTTGACGGATTTAAATAGAGATTATAAATCACTTGAGTATATTGTTAAAAAAACATTGGCCGATTTTATTAAGGGATAAGACGCTAGTCAGTTTTCTCCCTAAATATCCCACATTTATCTACCTGAGGACACAGACCTTAAGGAATAAAATCTCCCCGAATATTTACAGTCAGGTCCATAAATATTGGGACATCTAAACAATTCTAATCTTTTTGGCTCTATACACCACCACAATGGATTTGAAATTAAATAAACAAGATGTGCTTTAACTGCAGACTTTCAGCTTTAATTTGAGGGTATTTACATCCAAATCAGGTGAGAGGTGTAGGAATTACAACAGTTTGTATATGTGCCTCCCACTTTTTAAGGGACCAAAAATAATGGGACAGATTAACCACTTCCCGACCGCCGCACGACGATGTACGTCCTAAGTTTGAACGGGGATATTGTTGTTATGGCAGCAGCTAGCTGCCATAACCCCGGTATCCCCGTTTTCGTGCGGCGGCCGGATTTCAGATAAAAGTGGTCCCTGCGGCGGATTCGCCGCGAGATCACTTTTAATCGGTGGCGGGAGAGGGGCCCCCCCCCTCCCGCCGCGATCCGGTGCCCTCCGCCGCTTACCGGAGCCGTCGGTAGCGGCGGAGGCGATCGCGTCCACTCCCGTGGTGTGTCTGAAGACAAGTGAGCCCAAGATGGCGCTCACTCGTCTCCATGACACTGCTGGGCGGAAGCGACGTCAAAACGTCACTTCCGTCCACGCCTCTTAAAGGCATATTTTTTCAAATGTCATTTTTACAAATGACTTTTTTTTTTTTTTTTATTTCATTTTAGTGTAAATATGAGATCTGAGGTCTTTTTGACCCCAGATCTCATATTTAAGAGGTCCTACCATGCTTTTTTCTATTACAAGGGATGTTTACATTCCTTGTAATAGAAATAAAAGTGACACAATTTTTTTTTTTTTTTTTAAAGTGTAAAAATAAATAAAATATTGTAAAATAAATAATAAAAATTAAAAAAAAAATTTTTAAAACCCCCCTGTCCCGACGAGCTCGCGCGCAGAAGCGAACGCATACGCGAGTAGCGCCCGCATATGAAAACGGTGGTCAAACCACACATGTGAGGTATCGCCGCGACCGGTAGAGCGAGAGCAATAATTCTAGCCGTAGACCTCCTCTGTAGCGCAAAATATGCAACCTGTAGAATTTTTTAAACGTCGCCTATGGAGATTTTTGAGGGTAAAAGTTTGACGCCATTCCACGAGCGGGCGCAATTTTCAAGCATGACATGTTGGGTATCAATTTACTCGGCGTAACATTATATTTCACAATATAAAAAAAAATTGGGATAACTTTACTGTTGTTTTATTTTTTTATTCAAAAAAGTGATTTTTTTCCAAAAAAAGTGCGCTTATAAGACCGCTGCGCAAATACGGTGCAAAAAAAAGTATTGCAATGACCGCCATTGTATTCTCTAGGGTGTTAGAAGAAAAACCATATATAATGTTTGGGGGTTCTAAGTAATTTTCTAGCAGAAAAACCTGTTTTAAATATGTAAACACCTAAAATCCAAAACGAGGCTGGTCTTAAAGTGGTTAACAATCATCCATCAAACTTTCACTTTTTAATACTTGGTTGCAAATCCTTTGCAGTCAATTACAGTCTGAAGTCTGGAATGCATAGACATCACCAGACGCTGGGTTTCATCCCTGGTGATGCTCTGCCAGGCCTCTACTGCAACTACCTTCGGTTCCTCCTAGTTCTTGGGGCATTTTCCCTTCAGTTTTGTCTTCAGCAAGTGAAATGCATGCTCAATCAGATTCAGGTCAGGTGATTGACTTGGCCATTGCATAACATTCCACTTCTTTCCCTTAAAAAAACTCTTTGGTTGCTTTCGCAGTATGCTTCGGGTCATTGTCCATCTGCACTGTGAAGCGCTGTCCAATGAGTTCTGAAGCATTTTGCTGAATATGAGCAGATAATATTGCCCGAAACACTTCAGAATTCATCCTTGTGCTTTTGTCAGCAGTCACATCATTAATAAATACAAGAAAAACAGTTCCATTGGCAGCCATACATGCCCACCACCATGCTTCACTGATGAGGTGGTATGCTTTGGATCATGAGCAGTTCCTTTCCTTCTCCATACTCTTCTCTTCCCATCACTCTGGTACAAGTCGATCTTGGTCTCATCTGTCCATAGGATGTTGTCCCAGAATGGTGAAGGCTTTAGATGTTGTTTGGCAAACTCTAATCTGGCCTTACTGTTTGAGGCTCACCAATGGTTTACATCTTGTGGTGAACCCTCTGTATTCACTCTGGTGTAGTCTTCTCTTGATTGTTGACACACATACACCTACCTCCTGGAGAGTGTTCTTGATCTGGCCAACTGTTGTGAAGGGTGTTTTCTTCACCATGGAAAGAATTCTTCGGTCATCTACCACAGTTGTTTTCCGTGGTCTTCCGAGTCTTTTGGTGTTGCTGAGCTCACCGGAGCGTTTTTTCTTTTAAGGATGTTCCAAACAGTTGCTTTGGCCACACCTAATGTTTTTGCTATCTCTGATGGGTTTGTTTTGTTTTTTCAGCCCAATGATGGCTTGCTTCACTGATAGTGACAGCTCTTTGGATCTCATATTGAGAGTTGACAGCAACAGATTTCAAATGCAAATAGCACACTTGAAATGAACTCTAGACCTTTTATCTACTCCTTGTAAATGGGATAATGAAGGAATAACACACACCTGGCCATGGAACAGCTGAGCAGCCAATTGTCCCATTACTTTTGGTCCCTTAAAAAGTGGGAGGTACATATACAAACTATTGTAATTCCTACACCGTTCACCTGATTTGGATGTAAATACTCTTAAATTAAAGCTGAAAGTCTGCAGTTAAAGCACATCTTGTTTGTTTCATTTCAAATCCATTGTGGTGGTGTATAGAGCCAAAAAAATTAAAATTGTGTCAATGTCCCGATATTTATGGACCTGACAAGGGAAATAGAAACCTTCAAATCCCACAGTACTGGGAAAGAATATAAAATAAATGTATTTCTTGTGATAGCACTCATGTGACATATCTTATTTCTTGCCTATGCAGGATCCAGTATGTGGGACGCACGACCAGAAAACTAGGGATTAGAACCAATGAACATTTGGAGAATATAAAAAAGGGCTTCCCAAAACACATTTATCTAATCATTTTAGAACCCACCACAATAGGGATCCCAGTCTGGCCTCTTTTTGTGGAATAGACAGGGTTGAACCGGATTGGCGAGGAGACAAAAAAATGAAACAGAATGGATTTCCAAATTAAATACGGTACTCTTAATCCCGCAGGGATTATTGGATATTGATTTGAACTGTTATATCTCAAATTATTAATTGTGATGGTGTTCCAATCTTTTTTGTGAGTTGGGGCATTGGAATTTTAATTGTATTTTTAATTTTTTTTTGTGTAGTACCACCTTGTTTCACATGATGGAACATATAGCACCTGTGTTTTTTAGCTAAACAGTGGTTTTATATTCCTTTGATAATACCACCAAACATTCACTAGAGGGGGCAACAACATAAATTTATATGTGGTACATAGCTACTACCTCCACATAACAGTTTATTTACAAAAATGTAATGTTCTACGTTTTTAATTATATATACCGTATATATATATATACATACATACATACACATACACACATATATACAGGAGGTCCCCGAGTTACGAACCTCCGACTTGCGAACGACTCCTACTTACGAACAGGAGGCGGCGTCGGCGGGCATATTGGAAAACGACGTCGGAAACAGCGGAAAACGACGTTGGAAAACATCAGAAAACGACGTCTCTGCCGTTCTGTGTATGGGCTTCCGGCTTACGAACAAGTCCGACTTAACAAACAGGCAGTCCCTAACCCATTAGTAACTCGGGGACTGCCTGTATAGCAGTTTTTGGATCGGTTTATGAGCCGTTAATAAGGATTGAAGTGCATTGCATATCCTATTATGGTGGCTATATATAAAGGAGGAAGTGACGGGTCTGATCACGTGACCCCTCGAGGACGTAATACGTTGCTGACGAAACGTGTTGGATGGGTAGTACATGCCACGTGACTTCCGCCATCCCATGGAATGCGATTGGTGTCCCTGCTTGTTTTTAATGAGCTCTTCTTGAGTGGCAACATTGTAAGTGTATTTTTTTTACAAACTGCACTATAAGAAGCTTTTTTCTTCTTCTTGACATATTTCCCTGGAGGATACATCCCTGCTTTACATGCTGTTTATGACTACCTGTGATGGGTGTCATGTACGTTTGGTGAGTAGGATGTTTGCCTAGGGACTGGTGGAAGAAGGCACTTTGATTTCACATCTTATTGTATGGACTTTTAAAGAAGATATCACTTTCACTTGATTGGAGACATCTAGTGGCGGTGTATGGACATTACACATATATATCCAATTTATTCAAAACTGTTTATGTTCAATGTATGGTTTATATTAGTAGTTTTTATACCGCTCTCTCAACTAAAAACATCTATTTTCCTTTTATGATTTAGGCTGTTCGAGCCTCACTACGAGCTGCTCTATGTTTATTATTACACCTTTTTACACCTTTTATCATTTAGTTAATTTTTCTTGGGTTGATCCAGGGTGCGCAGGTTGAAGGTTTCTTGTTTATATTCCTTTTTTTCACTCTTTTACTCTATGTGTACTTGAACCAATGGTAGCCAATCCGTTTCTAACTCAGTATGAGTTTTGAAAAAAAAAAAAAAAAAAAACTGGAAGCGGATTGGTTTCTATGCCAAGCTGCACCAGATTTTGCACTCTCCAATATTAGAAAATAAATCCCTGTCACTGGATTAAGTAAAATTAAATGCAAGAATATGCTATTGGAAGCAACATTTAACCCTGATTTACACCAGTGCGACTGTCATTGGACTTGACAGTTCAAATTCTCATGACAAGTCGCACCCCATTTGCAGTAATAGAACTGAGCCGCAGCAACTTTGAAAAAGGTTCCTGCACTATTTCTGTGCAATTTCATGTGCGACTTGCATTGACAGCTGTGTAAATGAAGTCACACAGATGTCAGCAAGCTGCACATGAAATTGCACTGATCAGCGGCTTTGAAATAATGCAAAGTATCATGATTTCACAGCCGCAATGGTTTGAACCAGGGCATAGTCTGCTTTTTATGCCTGAACCAATAGAAGCCAATTCATCTCTAGTTCCCTATTCATATTGAGGTCTACAATGAAATGGTGCTCATCCCAACACTACACTGGCACAGTGAGCTCCTCTTAGTAAACAAAAACAAAAAGCTTCAGTTTGGTCTCCTACACATGGGGTAACCCTCTCTAACATGTTTCTCTCAGTTGGGGATTAATTGTAGAGGAAACAATGCTTATGTGCACCATGGGAGGTTTACATAGTGGGTTACATAGTTAGTAAGCTTGAATAAAGACACCAGTCCATCCAGTTCAACCTGAGTGAGCACCCACAATTGTCCCCATCCCCGCACATTGCATCCCATCAAGATGCCCATCCACTATATTATTATTTTTTAATTTATATATTTAAGGTACCCATGTAGCGCCATCAATCTACGCAGCGCTCCACACACCCCCACACCGGTCCCCACCCCCAAGGGGTCTGAAATCCAAAGGTCCCCAACTCACACCCATAAACCAGGGCCAATTTTTTGGACAGAAGCCAATAAACCTAACAGCATGTCTTTGGAGTGTGGGAGGAAACCGGAGTACCCGGAGGAAACCCACGCAGGCACAGGGACAACATGCAAACTCTAGGCAGGTAGTGTCGTGGTTGGGATTCGAACCAGCGACCCTATTGCTGCGAGGCGAGAGTGCTAACCACTAAACCACTGTGCTGCCCACAAAGGCTAACAACTCTCATTTCTATATAGGCACCCTTGACATAGATCTAAACCCAATCACTTAAAACGTTTAGTCTGTCTGTGCCCCCATTAGAGAGATTCACCCTCTCTATTTGTCCTGTTTACCATTATTACTGAAACAAAATCCCAATGGGGACACTAGTTCTGGTGGAAACCAGGTTTTCCCTCATTTTGGAGGGATTTCCTCCTACTTCCTGTTTTGGGTATGGAGCAGGAAGTTAAGAGAAATCTCCCCAAAGGGATACAGATGGAAAAAAAACACAACACAACACAACACTGACAGGGGTTGCAACACTCCCTTACTCTATACAATACTTATTGGGCTGGTTCACGCCATGGATCGCGCAGGAACACATGCAATCCGAGTACAGCGCGATTTCATCCTATACATTTTTGATAAGGCTAGCAGCATAAGGATTAAAAATAGTTAGTGTTGACTGGGAGAGTTTAGTTCCACTGTAAGACTTACTATTGCCCCATCCCTGTAATAGGCAAGCCCAATGGCCAAAAGTTAGTCTTAGGAAGCAGGAATAGGAAGGGCCAGGCATGCAACCCAGCAAGCTGGGTTGATATGTTCATATCAGAATGTCGGGGGAACCTGAACATGCCAGTCAGGCACATGGATATTTCTTGGTATGGGTTGCTAGAATAGGTTAGGTACTTATTTTTTACTTCATGTTCACTTCAAAAGTAACTATTACCTGTAATTACGCAAACAAGGGAAGGAAGAGTGCTTCCATTGCTGATGAACTCATCATAGTCTATAACAACAAAAGGAACACACAAAACAAAGCAGAAGGAGTTATTATGGATGAAAAAAGCAACAAGCAAATCTTTAGATGAAAAAGCATCTAAGTAAGAAGAACTCCAGGTGAACCGTTAAATACGCCAGTATACAGTGTCTACCAAAAATATTCAACCATTTGGAGGTTTATAGATTATATTGTTTATAGCACTAAAATCACACTTTTTTGAACAGAAATAGACAACTCATGTCTACTACTAAACCTACTCCTGTAATGCTTTCAGTGTCTCCTTGTTTTTTTATACACACACACACACACACACACACACACACACACACACACACACAATTACTACTTTTCCTTTTTGGAGTTTAAGGCCTCATGCACACTAAACGTTAAAATAACGGTATAAAAAAAATGCCAGTAGCTATGCAGTGAGTTTTTCAATTTTTTTAAACGTTTTTGCAATAGCGTTTATTAGCGTTATTCCGCTGAGTAGCGTTTTTTCTCAATGGATCAAAAACGTAAAAGAATGATGGTGAGCCGTGTTTGAGTGTTTATCAGCGTTTTTTTGACATTAGAGCGTTTTTACAGCTGAAAAACCCCTCTCAGAACTCACTAGTTTTGTTTTTTTTTTAAAACCAAGAAAACACCCCAGCCAAAAACTGCTGATAATAGCCTATTTGTGCATGGACACATAGGATAACATGATGGGGAGTTTATTGACTGTAGAAAAAAATGTCTGAAGCCAAAAACAGCTGCTGTAAAAATGTCCAAAAATGTCCAGTGTGCATGAGGCCTTAAGGTTAAGGAAGTGTTATTTTGCGTGAAGTTGTGTCTTTGATATTCTACTGTATGTTCACAAATACAGAACAGTTGCTTTTTTTTATCTCTAATGAGCAGGACGCTCTGATCCCTCTTGTATTGAATGATATTGTAACAGTACTGCCTCCCCTCATTTTGTCAAGCAATGCACAAAATTTCGGTGCTATATACAGTGGGGACGGAAAGTATTCAGACCCCCTTAAATTTTTCACTCTTTGTTATATTGCAGCCATTTGCTAAAATCACTTAAGTTCATTTTTTTTCCTCATTGATGTACACACAGCACCCCATATTGACAGAAAGACACAGAATTCTTGACATTTTTACAAATTTATTAAAAAAAAAAATACTGAAATATCACATGGTTCTAAGTATTCAGACCCTTTGCTCAGTATTTAGTAGAAGCACCCTTTTGATCTAATACAGCCATGAGTCTTTTTGGGAAAGATGCAACAAGTTTTTCACACCTGGATTTGGGGATCCTCTGCCATTCCTCCTTGCAGATCCTCTCCAGTTCTGTCTGGTTGGATGGTAAACGTTGGTGGACAGCCATTTTTAGGTCTCTCCAGAGATGCTCAATTGGGTTTAAGTCAGGGCTCTGGCTGGGCCATTCAAGAACAGTCACGGAGTTGTGAAGCCACTCCTTCGGTATTTTAGCTGTGTGCTTAGGGTCATTGTCTTGTTGGAAGGTAAACCTTCGGCCCAGTCTGAGGTCCTGAGCACTCTGGAGAAGGCTTTCGTCCAGGATATGCCTGTACTTGACTCAAATGAAGGTGTAGAACCATCTCAAGGATGATCAGAAGAAATGGACAGCACCTGAGTTAAATATATGAGTGTCACAGCAAAGGGTCTGAATACTTAGGACCATGTGATATTTCAGTTTTTCTTTTTTAATAAATCTGCAAAAATGTCAACAATTCTGTTTTTCTGTCAATATGGGGTGCTGTGTGTACATTAATGAGGAAAAAAAATGAACTTAAATGATTTTAGCAAAAATGGCTGCAATATAACAAAGAGTGAAAAATTTAAGGGGGTCTGAATACTTTCCGTCCCCACTGTAAATCCTAAAGAATAAAAATATTATCAATAAATATTATTTGAATGTAAAAACAGCCTACCGTATATACTCGAGTATAAGTCGAATTTTTCAGCACATTTTTTTGTGCTGAAAGTGCCCCCCTCGACTTATACTTGAGTCAAGCACTTTTCTGCAGCAAAAAATTTCATTTTCCGAACCGAATTTGGGGCCCCGTATCTCAGGGCCACTTGGTGCTAGGAACCCCAAATTTGGCGTGCAAACCCAGTGGAACTGGTTCCACAACATATCCAAAGCTTGGGTTCCTAGCACCAAGTGGCCCTGAGATACGGGGCCCCAAATCCGGTTCGGAAAATGTCATTCTCTGCTGCAGAAAAGTGCTTGATATTTTCTGAACTGATTTTTGGAGCCCTGTATCTCGGGGCCACTTGGTACTAGAAACCCCAAATTTGGGGTTCCTAGCACTAAGTGGCCCCGAGATACGGGGCCCCAAATTCAGTCAACTGTGTCCATCTGCAGCAATGTCATTTCAGGACCCTTTGGGTTCAGAGACCCCAAATTTTGGCTGCAGCTAGGGGGCATCTAGGAACCCTTAACTACCGAGTTTGAAGTTCAGGGGACCTATGGCTGCAAATGGGCACAGTGAGGCATGCAAATGGGCACAGTGATGCTGCAAATGGGCATTGTTGACCCTCTTTTCCACTTACAGTAGCTGTGCATTTCTCACCCTCGTCTTATACTCGAGTCAATAAGTTTTTCCCATTTTTTTTGTAGTAAATTAGGGCCTCGACTTATACTCGGAACGACTTATACTCGAGTATATACGGTATATCAAATCTAGCCACAAATTCTGTTTTGGCTTGGCCATTCCAGAACATTTGAGATGTATACCAAGAAATTACAGACTAGTCAGCTGGACATCAATAGTCTGCAATGTTGTGAGAATATAGCAAGAAACAATATTGAAGAATTTGCCTCTGAAAATGGTATCATAAGAATCAAATCACCATGGATTTATGAAATACCATTCTTGTCAGACCAACTTATTCATGTCCTACAGTATCTCACAAAAGTGAGGACACTCCTCACATTTTTGTAAATATTTTATTATATAATTTCATGTGACAACACTGAAGAAATTACACTTTGCTACAATGCAGTGAGTGTAAAGCTTGTAGAACAGTGTAAATTTGCTGTCTCCTCAAAATGAACCACACAGCCATTAATGTCTAAGCCGCTGGCAACAAAAGTGAGTACACCCCTAAGTGAAAATGTCCAAATTGGGCCCAATTAGCCATTTTCCCTCTCCGGTGTCATGTGACTCGTTAGTGTTACAAGGTCTCCAGTGTGAATGGGGAGCAGGTGTGTTAAATTTGGTGTCATCGATCTCACTCTCTCATACTGGTCACTAGAAGTTCAACATGGTGGGGTGTACTCACTTTTGTTGCCGGCGGTTTAGACATTAATGGCTGTGTGTTGAGTCATTTTGAGGGGACAACAAATTTACACTCTTGTACAAGCTGTACACTCACTACTTTACATTGTAGCAAAGTGTAATTTCTTCAGTATTGTCACATGAAAAGATATAAATAAAATATTTACAAAAATGTGAGGGGTGTACTCACTTTGTGAGATACTGTATGAGGAAGTGCGTAGTCATTTAAAAATTCAGTGGATGTGGTTAACTGGAGTTTGCTCAAGCATTGCTCATACTTTTAAAAGAATGAATACTTTTAAAAGGCACTGTACATGGATAGAAAACTGGCTTTAGGAACACTATCAGAGAGTAAAGATAAATGGCTCATTCTCTAATTCCCTTGTACCCAACATGCGTCTCGCCTGCCATCTATATATATCCACCGGCTGTTGGAAACCTAATAATTGACAGAGTGACAGCGGATGCTGGGCACTGGAGCCTCTGGTATGTTCTACTGGAAGTGAGAAATCCTTTGAATGGGAGGGATATCACATTTTAGCTGTCACAGGACCAAAATATTCCCATTGAAAGAATCCCCCTCTACTCATTTAATGGTGGCAAGTCAACATTTTGTGTTTAGCCTCACTTTCATTCATGGTGACATTGGGAGTGAATCTCTCTAACAGAGACCCAGAAAGCAATAAAAACTCACCAGTGGTTTTATCTCAGTGGTTGTCAATATATAGGTTACAGGGGGCCTCAACTGCGGGCCCTGACATCACCAAAGGGTAACATATAATATCATTACATGTAATGCTTGAGAGGACTGCCAGACTGCAGTCCTAATAGAGGAAATGATAGACGGCACAAATCCTACATTTTTGGGCTGAAGACATGCTGCAAAAGACAATATGAAACCAGAAACATATTACACAGACTGCTGAGGTCCGAGGGCTGCAGGTTGGGCACCAGCCTGTAGAAACCAATAATATTCAAGGAAATTTTATTTATTTTTTTAAGAAAACTTGACACTATTGTTTATGCACTCCTTCTCCCACTGCATTTTTGTGTATGCTGTGAACTGGCTCCACAAACATCTCTAGGTGGTCAGGTCATTCATGCCAAAATGCTCAGATGTGCATGAAAAGCTTGCCTGACATGCTGCATGGTGGAGAAGAGCCCATCTTGGATAACCCAAACTTTTCAACCATAAAAGTTAACTTCCAGCTTCTTTACAATTTCACGATTTACTGTCATTTAAATCCACCTAAAGTGGAGTTCCGCCCCCACCCCAGCAAGAAATTAAAAGTCAGCAACTACATGCTTTCCGACTGTCTCAACAGCGGGGGGAAGGAGCAGGGGGCTGAACCGAGATCTCTTGGAAGTGGGGAAGGGTACCCGCTAGCCCCCCCCCCCCCCCCAAAGGCACCGAAGAGGAGGAAAGAGGCAGATAAGCGGAGCTTCCACTTTTGGGTGGAACTCCACTTTATTACTGCTACAAAAACACTTTTGAAAGTTACTTTTGCATTTTATTCTGCATCTATGTTTTATTTTATTTTATTTTTTTGCGAAAAAAAGTGTCACTTGCCTAAAACGAACAACTAGGAATGCTTTGACCCTAAATGTGCAATTTACAGCTAGTGTAGTAAAGTGGCTGTTTTTCCAGCAGTTCACTGATCAATTATATATATTTATAATTAACACGAAGGGCATTAAATAGGCCACCCTTTCCAACAATTTAGTTTTACTTATGAAAAAACAGCACAAGCAGTTCTTTCCCTCTTTGACAAAGGCTCCCTCACAAAACAGTAACGAGATAAATATAAGGTATAGACTGCCAATACCTTGTTGTAATAGAAGGGTTAACAATTAAAAAATACCCTGAACTGTATGTTATCAGTGTTATCCCTGAAATATTCCCATTGCCCCTGCAATTCTTACAGCTGCTGTTTTGGGTGTCAGACTTTTTTTTATTTAACTGCCTCTAAACTCCTCTGCATGTTATCCTATGTGTTCATGCACACATAGGCTTTTAGCTGTGTTTTTTGGTAAGAGAGTTTAGTGGCAGAAAAAAAAAAAACCCTCTGCCAGCGCTTTCTGGAGCAGCAGCATTTTGGCAGAAAAAAAAAAACACTGATAGCGCCTAAACGCCAGTGCCCAGCAGAAGCCGCTGGCATCATTAACAACCAGTGATAGCCAGCCACTGCACCCTTAACAATGTATAAGTCATCAGGTTTCTTCGCTGACAGCTGAATGTAAAATAAATAAAAAACAAACATTGTTAGCAATAAAAAAAATTGAGGCTACAATGCTAACTCATTATACTGTAATCACTAGTTACCTGGCTGTCAAAATGACTTTCTGACTTCAATAATTTGGGTCACTATCTCAGAATGAATATGCAGATAAGGACTTGACTATATTCTGACTTTACTGAAATGAACAGAGGTTTCCAGTCAGGGATTCACAAAGTGTTAAAGCCAAAGCGTCAAAATAATAGCAAGGCAAATAGCATTGTCACGAAGGTACAGTAATAGCAGTGTCCATGTTTCTCTTAGGAGAGGTTTCCTTTAATGACTAAGAAGCATACATAATGCTGCATATGTATATAGAAACACATTATAAAAAGACAAAAACATACCTTGTAGTGCTCTCAGTAAAACACTGAAGTCTTCATCCTCTGCAAAAAATGATTTAAATGAGGTTAGAAACCATAAAAACCTGATCAAAATATAGCTACCGTATATACTCGAGTATAAGTCGTTCCGAGTATAAGTCGAGGCCCTAATTTACCACAAAAAAAATGGGAAAAACTTATTGACCCGAGTATAAGACGAGGGTGAGAAATGCACAGCTACTGTAAGTGGAAAAGAGGGTCAACATTGCCCATTTGCAGCCTCACTGTGCCCATTTGCATGCCTCACTGCGCCCATTTGCAGCCATAGGTCCCCCGAACTTCAAACTCAGAAGTTAAGGGTTCCTAGATGCCCCCTAGCTGCAGCCAAAATTTGGGGTCTCTGAACCCAAAGTGTCCCGAAATGACATTGCTACAGATGGACACAGTTGACCAAATTTGGGGCCCCGTATCTCGGGGCCACTTAGTGCTAGGAACCCCAAATTTAGTGTGCAAACCCAGTGCAACTAGCACAATAAAATATCCAAAGCTGGGATTTCTAGAACCAAGTGGCCCCGAGATACAGGACCCCAAAAATCGGTTCAGAAAATGTCAAGCACTTTTCTGCAGCAGAGAATGACATTTTCCGAACCTATTTTGGGGCCCCATATCTCGGGGCCACTTGGTGCTAGGAACTCCAGCTTTGGATATGTTATGGTACCAGGTCCACTGGGTTTGCACACCACGGGGCCCCAAAGTCGGTTCGGAAAATTAAATTTTTTGCTGCAGAAAAGTGCTTGACTCGAGTATAAGTCGAGGGGGGCACTTTCAGCACAAAAAAAGGTGCTGAAAAATTCGACTTATACTCGAGTATATACGGTATGTGGTACTGGATTGATAATAGTTCAACAAAATGTACAATTCACATTTCTGTGATGCTTTTGGCCACTTGAAAAGTTTCCTTGTGAACCACCTCTGTTCTCGCTTCCAAGATTTTTGCAGAGTTGTAGGAGAATTTGTGGTTCTCAGAGAAAAATCTGAGTGGTGTGGACATGCAAAAGGTGGCATTTTCCATTAATAGGCCTTTCCAACCACAACAGTGAAAGTCTCTGTCCCAAAGCAAAGGCGCTTCTAGATTTCATCAGAAAAAAAGTGAGGCTGACTCCAAACCCAAGGAAATGTGCTGTAGGCGTAGAGGAAGCACATCAAGCTCACTTCATGAGCCAGTACACCAGAATAAGCCCTTATTAACATCTGGGCGTTTTGAAATTGTAGCAGAAGTGCTGCGATTCTGTCCGCAATCCCAAAACATACTACAATTGCAAAATGCAAATGCAGGTGACATTATTTTCAATGGCACCTAAAACGCAGTGCAGTTTTGCTGCGATTGTCATGCATTGTAGGAAAGAAAAGTCGCACAATTCCCCCATCAACACAGTCAGTGTTCATGGGGAATCCCTCCCATCCCGGCCGGGAGAACACACAATGATTATTGCTAGAGGCTATAGCCGCTGGCAATAATCACATGAAAAATCCGACATGCTGGTTGTGCCCAAGTTAATTGATCGATCCACTTGGATACATTCAGCCTGCCTATACGTGGTTTGACTCTCAGCCGGTCTCTGCTGAACGGGCCCGAGATTCAAACCAACTATGGCCAGCTTTAGGGGTATATTTATACATGTTTTCACAAGGGTCACACATTCCAAATGAATTCAATTAGAAAAACGTGCGAGTCCTGTGTGCAAACATTTATAAATAGCCCCCTTCAGCCTATCAGTACAATAAAAGCAAAATTATGTACATTTTTTTTAGTAGATAACTAGCTTTAAACTAAACTATCGGCTACATTTGGTTTGGAATAAAATTAAAATACCAAAATACCTGTCCAGCTTGTGCTACTGATTAGCAGTGCAGGTCTTCCAGCGTTGTATTTAATAATGTTGCTTTCTCTGTTGAATTCTGTGAATGCAGATTTTTCAACTTCTGACTTTTCATATTCTACTCTGTATGTAAAAAAATATATTCATTTTTAACCACTTCAATACTGGGCACTTATACACCTTCCCGCCCAGACCAATTTTCAGCTTTCAGCGCTGTCGCAATTTGAATGACAATTGCGCGGTCATACAACACTGTACCCAAACAAATTTTTTATCATTTTGTTCCCACAAATAGAGCTTTCTTTTGGTAGTATTTGATCACCTTTGCGGTTTTTATTTTTTGCGCAACAAATAAAAAAAGACCGAAAATTTTGAAAAAAAACAAGTTTTTCTTTGTTTCTGTTAAAACTTTTTGTAAATAAGTACGTTTTCTTCTTCAATGACGGGCACTGATATGGCTGCACTGACGGGCACTGATATGGCTGCACTGACGGGCACTGATACGGCTGCACTGATGGGCACCAATGAGGTGGCACCGATGAGGTGGCACCGATGAGGTGGCACTGAGGGGCACTGATGATGGGCACTGATAGGCGGCACTGATGGGCACTGATAGGTGGCACTGGTATGCGGCACTGATGGGCACTCATATGTGGCACGGATGGGCACTTATAGGCGGCACTGATGGGCACTCATAGGTGGCATTGATGGGCACTCGTAGGTGGCATTGATGGTTACTTATGGGTGGCACTGATAGTTGGCACAGATGGGCACGGATGGGCACTGATAGATGGGCACTGATGGGCATGGATGGGCACTGACAGGTGGCATGAATGGACACTGATGAGTGGCACTGATGGCATTACTTGTTTGCAGTGATGCCCCTAAGGGTGGCATTGCTGGGCATCACTGCAACATAATTGTGCCAATCAGTGCCCATTTGTGGGCACTGATTGGCACAGATTTGGCACACTGGGCACATGTGGATGGCCATGGGGTACATACCTGGCCATCCACATGTTGCCCCTTCCCTGGTGGTCCTAGTGGCGATCCCTGGTGGTCCAGTGTGGTGATCTGCCAGGAGAGCCGCCGATCGGCTCTCCTCTACTTGCGTCTGTTAGACGCGAGTGAGGAAGAGCCGATCAACGGCTCTTCCTATTGACAGCGTGATCAGCCGTGATTGGACACGGCTGATCACGTGGTAAAGAGCCTCCGCCGGAGGCTTTTTACCAAGATCAGTGTAGCGGTGTGTCAGACTGACACACCGCTCCACAGATCGCCGCGATGCGCGCCCCCGGGGGCGTGCTGCGGCATGTTATCCTGCTGGACGTCATATGACGCCCAGTCAGGATAACAGAACCACTTCCCGGACGTCAATCCGCTATAGGGCGGGCGGGAAGTGGTTAAATGAGGGGGAAAGAAATAGGATTTTTGTATTCTCTGTAAAATAATTTTCTTGGATTCCATGGAGGAACACAGAAAGTCTTCTACTGTTAAGTTATACTGCTGCTTACGGGATAAATGAACACTAGCAAACAAACTGCAGGCCAGTCCAGGATAAACCTTTTTACTCCCAGCATACCTTGAGTTTTGGGGCAAAGCAGTAATAAGAACACAATCATATACACGGAGGGGTGGGACTTGTGTCCTTCAATGGACACCAAGAAATATTTTATGGAATGTTCCGAGAAGAATTGAGGGACACAGAAATTCTTGTACCGTAAGGACATTCCTCTGACATTCAAATCCCCTGCGCCAGCAGGGTTCCCAGGGCATTTCCCCAGCCCAGCAAGCATCTGTGATAAATATCTTCCTGAAGACCAGAAGAAAAGACCTGCCTTACTCCAGGGCTGGAATCCTGAGTCACCAAGCCAGGGTAAACCCAGTCTTCAGTGTAAGATTAATTGATCTGTTCAAGGACTGGACTAACTTCTGCCATGACAAAAGACTCTTGTATTGGGGGGGACCTGGGGTGCAACTGCACAAATTGGACAGCCTTGAAGGACAGCCCCAGAACTCTCATAGTGAAGGGAAGAGTTACGACTAATCTTTTGGCTTGAGCTGTATCACTATACCCAGATATTCTAAGTGAGGGATCTGTTTCAGCACAAACTTTTGAAGGTTCGGGATCCAACCAAACCTCTGCATGCCTGGAACGGTTCTGGCTACATTACAGTATCTGCCAGATTTCATGCCAACTACAGAAGATCATCTAGGTTTTTAATAGTGTGAAAGCTCTGAGAGCACAGTAAGGCTAACACCTTGGTGAAAATCTGGGGTGCAGAAGATAAACCAAATTGCAGTGCCACAAATAGGAAGTCAAGAAGACCCACTCACTGCAAACCATAAGGACCGCTAATGCACTGGATAAATGAAGATATGCAGATATGCATTCTTGAGGTCCACAGAGGCTAGAAAGTCTTTGGGACAGACCTAGTAGATACCATACAAAATTTCTGTGCATGACTTGAGATTCAAGATGGGGTAGATGCCCCATTTTGGTTAGGGGCAAGGGCTGCATGGTGATCTGCTAACCTGAGCAGGGATACAGGCAGGTTGGAATAAATGAACTGAGGAGAAATGCTACCTTGTAGTCCCAGAAACTCCACAATCAAGCATCCGAAGTGCAGTCTCTCAAGACTCTGCAAAGCTTAACAGATGTCCCCGACTGTAAAGTGGGAGCATATCCTCATGCTGAAGGCGACTTCTGACGGATTGGGGGACTTGGAAGCCAAAGGTTTGCCTGCAGACTGGGTGCTAAATTTGATTCTGAAGTTTGAGGACTTTTTCTTAGCCCTCGTTAAGGAGTGACTCTTCCTAGATGAGTACTCCTGCCACCGCTGGCATCTTTGATGAGGCATTCAGGGCAGCTCTGAAAAGGCACTGTCCCTTGAAGATCATGCAAAGTAAGTGCTTTTTACATGCAGACTCCACAGCCCAACACTTTACCCATGTTAACCGAAATGAAAAACTCATGTAGAAAATGAGGTGGGAGACCTCAAGCAACCCATCATCACTGTAGCTCAAGGCTACAGACATGAGTTCTAAACCATCCATGACCAAGGGATCGACTGCTATAGTGATCAGATCCCCACTAAACAGCCACAGTAGAGAGGTTGCAATGCAGGAATTATCAGGGAGAACAGAACTCCAGAATAGGGCTCCATTCTCTTGTTTGTGGAGTCGTAAAAAAACAAACAAACAAAAAAAAAAAAAAAAAACATGTGCAATCCCTCTCAACTCCTATTCTACTGAGATGGTAGACATTGTGTTAGGACAGGATACGGTTTTATCCACAGAGGGGGCAGCCCACTTTTTAACAAAATCTTAACTAAATGAATACAAGGCTAATAAATATTTGAGAGGTAGAAACATCCTAAAGGGTGTTTCCAGTGTCCATAAAGGAAGACCAGAGTGCTCTTGGGATCTCAATTAAAGCTAAAAAAAAAAAAGCTAGTAGAAAAGGGTAGACTTCCATCCTTCTAGGACACTAGAAAAAAACTGAGGCAAGCTGGAAGTAGGAGGGTTATCCTGGGCTGACCTACATTTTTTTTTTCCTCAGTGTCCAACAGGGTGGATTTGATTTAACTCAAGTCGATTTAAATCACCATTTCAAAATCATGATTTAAATCAATAGTAAAAATTCTTGATTTAAATCAACTTGATTTAAATCATAATTTTTAAAGAGCAACTGTCATCTCTGTCCCGCAGCGGCTCCTCCTCTGACCCGCTGTTGACTCATCGACAGTCCTATTCACTTTAATGGGACGGCTGGTGATGTGGCAGTGACACAACAAGGTGAGGGACGTAGAGGCAGTAGGTGAGTGGATGTCCGCTAACAGGCACTGCCATGAAGGATCTAAAAAGACAGGTGCTCTTTAAATGTAAGCACTCATTAATAATCTTTAATATTTGCAAACAAAATGCAGGTTTCCTATTTAGACTAATAAGCTGTCAGGTTAGTAAAACAGCAATATCAGAACCGATTCAATAATACAGTTTGTAGTGTACATAGATTTGCAAAACAATAGGATAAAGGAATATTCCTGAACTTTGTTTTATCTCATGGTTACTGTGAAATTGTGTGAATGCATCAATGCAGTGCATCTTATCTCAGCTTGCAGAGCTTGGATTCATTAAATGAGTTTACCAAAATGATAAATATTGCAAAATATACAGCCTCATGCTAAGCTCCATTTCATGCTGAACAAACAAAATTAAATGTATCTTAACCGCTTCCGGACCAGCCGCAGCAGTTCTACTGCGGCAGGCTGGCTCCCCTGCGCGAAATCATGTTACTGTACGTGATCTTGCAGGGTCCGGATAGCAGGGGCTGCACAGCGGGGGTGCCGATGCTCATGGCCGACGATTGCAATGACTGCCGGCCACGAGCGATCGTGACCAGGAGACACAGAACAGGAACGAGTGTGTGTAAACACACACTTCCCTGTTCTGACAGGAGTGACAGATAGTGTGTTCCTAGGAACCACGATCTGCCACCTCCTGTAGTTAGTCCCCTCCCCCTTCAGTTAGAATCACCTCCCAGGAAACACAGTTAACCCTTTCAGCGGCCCCTAGTGTTAACCCCTTCACTTCCAGTGACATTTGTACAGTAAGCAATGCATTTTTAAATCACACTGATCGCTGTATTAAATGCCAATGGTTCCAAAAATGTGTCAAAATTGTCTGATGTGTCCGCCATAATGTCGCAGTCATGATAAAAATCGCAGATCGCCGCCATTACTAGTAAAAAAAAAATAAATAAATAAAAATGCTATAAAACCATCCCCTATTTTGTAGACGTTATAACTTTTGCAATTTTTTTTTTTTTTTACCAAAAATATGTAGAAGAATACATATCGGCCTAAACTGAGGAAAAAAAAAAAAAAGTTTTTTTATGTACAGTATTTTTGGGGGATATTTATTATAGCAAAAAGTAAAAAATAATGCGTTTTTTTCAAAATTGTCGCTCTTTTTTTGTTTTTTGTTTATAGCGCAAAAAATAAAAAAACTGCAGAGGCGATCAAATACCACCAAAAGAAAGCTCTATTTGTGGGAAATAAAGGACGTCAATTTTGTTTGGGTACAACATCGCAGCGACTGCGCAATTGTCAGTTAAAGCGACGCAGTGCCGTATCACAAAAAAGTGCTCTAGTCAGGAAGGGGGTAAATTCTTCCGGGGCTGAAGTGGTTAAATAAAAAAAACTATCTTTAGATAGATTTTTACTCCAAAAGCATTTTAAAATAAATTTGATTTAAAAAAAATAATCAGATTTTTAAATTTTTTAAAAAAAAATCATTGATTTATATCCACCCTGGTGTCATATCCTCCGATAGGCTGCAATATAACCCAACAGTGCAATACTTCCTGTGTCCCTCCTCAATGGACGAGGAAGCGCATGAGATAACACATACTCACATACTGTAATTCATCTTTTTTCTGGAATGCCTAGAAACTCAGATATGGTAAGTAGTTACTACAACAGATACACAATTAGAATAAAGTTTTGTGTTTTCTCTCTATTTCTTCAAAAGATTTCCTATGTCACATGTTTATTTCAATATTCAGGTACTCAGTGCCAAGTTTAAACAACTCACAGTTGTTGCAGACAAGAGTCACTGCCCTGTTTAAAGAGTAACTCCACTTTTTTGAGAAAAATGTGAACCAATGTGATCAATGAGCATTTGAGCATTGCAGGGATTTTAACACATTTAGCAGCAAATTCCTACCATTTGTTGTTCTAAAAGTTTGCTGTGCGTTTTTCAATATGTCCTTTAAATACGGTTTCTGAATAGAGAGACTGGTTCAATATAATTATTTGGCATACTCTCAGTGTTCTATTTGTACCTTGCAAAAAACGGAATTTCCTATTGCAGGGGGTGCTTAAATTTTGACTTAGTGAAGACGTCTGCGAAAATCAGTGAGCCAATCACACAAGCAGCAAATTACATTTCTGGTTGGTGTATAGTATGCTTCCAGGCTGCCATACTGCACTAAATTTTTATAGCAGCCATTGATTACAACATAGTAATTGTACCTATATGCTATATATTTTTTATTTTCTGCGTTTTTTTTAACAAAAGTGGGTGTTACCCTTTAAGTATAGTTTGTATAGGATAGTGTCTATTGTGTGGTGTTTTAAGCAGATATAATCAGTGCAGTCCTTCTTAGTAAACTAAAGCATAACCTTATAAAATTTGTACATCCGTCCTCTTTACCAAACTTACCGAGATCTGAATGGAGCATAGTCTTTGGCTAGCTTCATAAATAATTGATGCTGTAGCTCAACTGGAGTCTCTTTGAATATTGAAGCAGGTTTATCATAAAGAGTAATAGCTCTGCAATAAATCATTATCAATGATTAATTTAAAAAAAAAACGTGGATGTGAAAGGCAGTTTTCTTTTTTATGTACAGTAAAAATAAATAAATATATTTATATATGTAAATAAATACCGTAAGTCAATTTGAATTGAATACGGTATTTAAAACAGACTATAGAAGCAGCAAAAAACAGTGTGACTTTGCCAAGTGATAACATCTTAAAAATGATGATTCTAATAGCACTGCAATGTCACCTGATTTCATTAAACAGAGGATAGGTCATCAGTAGAAATGTACAATTTATCTAAAAATGGAGGATGGGCACATTATAGAACAAATCCACCCTCGCATCATTCTTGGTCATTATTTATCCAAATAGGAAATATAAGCAAAACATTTCCTAATAAATGGTTGGAACATGAATAGCAAAGCAGAACTTAACAGAGCAGATCTGAAGTATTTTAAACATCAGTTATGGACATGACAAAATTGGCAAGATATAAAGAGATCTGTACTTGGCACTATAGAAAGAATTGTGGAAGGATAAAATGAACAAAAATCTGCACAGGATAAAATACAATTTCTCCCTTGCAGTGAGGTTGTCCATACCACGACCCACAGCCCCCACCCACCCCCTTTTTTTCCAGGCTGCATATTCAGATAAGGGTCTTGTGTGGAGTTTGGGAGCGACCTCACACCATTTAAACATTTTTTAGCGTGAGTTCCCCCTCAAAATGCATACCAGAACTGAAGGGCCTGCTATGGATTGTAGGGTGGGGGGGGTGGGGGGGGCACGCTGTTTTCTTTTGTTTTTTTTTTACTGTCTGGGCTCCCCGGCTGACAGTGGGGATGAGTCATTGGTTGTTAAGATTCTGATGGGCGACACCTCCTTAACAACCAGCATTATTGAGCTGAAAAGCCTCCAGGCTTCTTCCCCTACATAAAAACCATTGAAAATCGCACTAAAGACTGGACCATGGCAGTATCAGACCCTTTTACCTTTTACCTTTTACATCTACTCTACATCCTCATGCCTTTTTACATCCATTTGATAGAATCTGGTAAATGTATGGACTGAAGACCAAGTTGCGGCCTTGCAGATTTGAGCCATGGAGGCTTGGTGATGCACTGCCCAGGAAGCACTAACAGCCCTGGTGGAGTGCGCTTTAATATGAAAAGGTGGAATTTTCCTCTTTAAACCATAAGCTTGAACAATCACTTGACGAATCCATTTAGAAATAGTAGATTTCAATGCTGCCTGTCCTCTCTTAGGACCTTCTGGCAACACAAACAAAACATCTGTTTTACGAATCTGAGCAGTCGCCTTCAAGTAGACCTTGACCGCTCTCACCACATCGAGAGAATGTAGTGACCTTTCTTCCGCAGAACGAGGTTCTGGAAAAAACGAAAGCAGAACAATATCCTGGTTTAAATGAAAACCTGACACTACTTTCGGTAGGAAATTAGGATGAGGACGTAATACAACCTTATCCTTGTGAATAATCAAATATGGCTCTTTATAAGAAAGAGCAGTCAACTCTGATACCCTTCTTGCAGAAGATATGGCAACCAGAAAAACGAATTTCCTTGTCAAAAGGACCAAGGGAATATGTCGTATTGGCTCAAAAGGCTGTTTCGGCAATGCTGACAGGACTAAATTCAAGTCCCAAGGGTTCAGGGGTGACCTAACTGGAGGATTAATCCGCGTTACCCCCCGAATACAGCTACAAACCAGAGAGTGCGAAGCAAGTGGTCGTTGAAAAAATACCGATAAGGCCGACACCTGGCCTTTTATAGTACTCAAGGCCAGCTTCATTTCTAATCCCATCTGTAGATATTCAAGGATCCTACCTATGACATATTTCCTGGGGTGCCAACCCCTGGATTCATACCAGGAGACATATGCCTTCCAGACTCTAATATATGACTCTGTAGGCCGGCTTCCTCGCATTAACAAAGTAGAAACTACTGAACCTGACAGCCCACGCTCCTTCAGAATGTGGGTCTCAATAGCCAAACCGTTAAATTTAGCGTTTTTAAGGTAGGATGGAATACCGGACCTTGCGAGAGAAGGTCTGGCTGTGGTGGTAGGGTCCATGGGTCCCCTACCTCCATCTTTACGATCTCTGCATACCAATATCTCCTGGGCCATGCCGGGGTCACAAGAATCACCGCTTTCCCCTCCTGCTTGATCCTGTGAAAAAGTCGCGGAAGCAACAGAACAGGAGGGAACGCATAAATCAGTGAAAACTGATCCCACGGAAAACCCAAAAGGCATCTGTTCCTCATGCCAGCGGATCCTCTGTCCTTGACACAAAGTTGTTGATCTTTTTGTTGAACCTGGACGCAAACAGATCCACCTCTGGAATTCCCCATCTTTGAAATATTGATAGAAAGATGTTGGGGTGAAGAGACCATTCTCCAGGGAACAACTGCTGGCGACTCAAGTAATCCGCCTGCCAATTCTCTATTCCTGGAATGAAGACTGCCGATAGGATATGATTCACCTCTCTTTGGGCTGCACGACTTCTCGTGCCCCCTTGTTGATTGATATAGGCCACTGCTGTGGCATTGTCGGATTGGATTCGGACAGGACAATTCCGCAATCTGAGCGTCCAGGCTTTCAGGGCCAGACGAGCTGCCCAAATCTCTAGAATATTGATGGACAAGGTAATTTCTGATTTGGACCATCTTCCTTGGACGCACCCTGTGGGCCTCCCCTGCCCCTTTTGCTGTCTGGGGGGCGGATGCATTGATGTCACGGCACAGTGGTGTAGTGGGTAGCACTCTCGCCTAGCAGTAAAAAGGGTTGCTGGTTCGAATCCCAACCACGACACGAGTTTGCATGTTCTCCCTGTGCCTGCCCGGGTTTCCTCCGGGTACTCCAGTTTCCTCCCACACTCCAAAGACATGCTGGTAGGTTAATTGGCTTCTGTCCAAAATTGGCCCTAGTATATGCATGCGAGTTGGGGACCTTGGATTGTGGGCTCCTTGAGGGTAGGGACCGATGTGAGTGTGCAATATATGTGTGGAGTGCTGTGTACGGCGCAATATGGGTACCTTAAATAATTAATAATATAATAGACGAGCATCTTAATGAGATGGGATAGGGACAATTGTAGACACGCACCCACACTCACTCAGATTGAACAGGACGGACTGGTGTCTTTATTCAACCCTACTAACATTGTAACTTTGTAACTCCAGCTGCCGGGCGCACTGCGCTCCTCCCCCGTCACACGGCGTGACATTGGTGGACCCTCCTGCAGCTGACCTATTTAGGGGCATTCCCGGGGTGGTCCTGGCACTCGAGGCATTTTCACACACCGATTTCCACACTGCTTGGTTGCTCTTGATTTTTCCTGGTTCCCTTCAATTGGGTTCCTCATCTTCATGAGGTAATTTTGTATCACACAATTTTGGCCTTTCCAACCTCACTTTCCACAGCCTCTTCCCTTGTTTTCTCCCCTTCCCACCCACACCTTTGTCACTCTCACCTCCACCTCAATTCCTTCCCTCCCCCCCCCCCGTTTCTCCCTCCCCCCCCCTTCTTTCTTTTTCCCCTCCCTCCTTTTCCCCTCTTTCCCCCTCCCCCTTATACTTCATTTAGTTTACACAGTGTTCCTTGCCTCCCAGAAAGTCCTTGTTTCGCCGCTTCTATCCTCGCGGGGCTGTCCACCTCAGCTCCCGGACTGCTTGCAGTGTTCCATCACCACACCATCAATACACTAAACCTCAGTATGTCCTGGGTTTGGAGGTTTTTTACTCTACCCCCAATCTCGTCTTTCCATATATCTTTTGTCTCTTTTTGCTTATTTTTCTAATAATCTTTTTACAGATACCACACGCGCCTGCTCCTGACGAGTGGCATTTTTGCCACGAAATGTGTAGAGCTACTGGTTGTCGTGTCTTTACGAATTTCACCAAGAGTCTTCAACCCATTATGTAACATTTACCCCCACAGGTCTAGTGAGGCCATAGGTCCTGCAGGCAACACTTTCGAATCATTGTTATATACAAACCTTCCTTGAGGTGAACTAGGGAATTCTGTGTGGTTGTATCATAGAGATCACTATCAACTTTACCCGTCATTACCTTGCTTATTGCATACCATTGTTACTATTATTACATGTATGTATGGACTGTGCATAATGGTCCAAGTACTATATATATGTATGTTACCTTGTACCAATGTTACCGGAAATATGTATGTTTATTAATTTAGTTTCCAATAAATTCCTTTATGTTCATCAAATTACCTCTTTTGCTGCCATGAGCTTCACACAAAGTCCCGCCCTCCCTGTAAATATACTTCCTTCATCTTCCTTGGACAGACACGTCTTCTAGGACTGCTCCCCAGCCCAGAAGGCTGGCATCTGTTATCACTTTCCAGGTAACTGGTAGAAAGGATTTTCCTTTTTTTGGAGATTCTTGGTTATCAACCACCAACTGAGGCTTTGAGGCACCTTTGGGGATAAACGCATTGGGAAGTCTAGAGCTGGGACCTTCTTGTTCCAAGTTGATAGGATACTGTTTTGCAGCAGTCTCGAATGAAACTGAGCATAAAGAACAGCCTCGAATGAAGCCACCATCTTTCCCAAAAACCTCATGGAAAGTGGAATAGAAGGATTCTTCTTTGCTTTGACCACCTGAATCAGTTCCCTTATGGAA